>LBNU01000543.1:60619-169017 GCA_014162995.1 Artemisia annua
GAGTAGCCATAGTCCATCAGCTGTGTACGCATCCAAATGATTTGAGCACAGCAGGCAGCCATAGCAACATATTCTGATTCGGTTGATGAGAGTGAAGTGCAGTCCTGCTTCTTAGATTGCCAAGACACAAGCTTGTCTCCAAGAAACTGTAAACCACCAAAAGTACTTTTTCGTGTATCCATACACCCTGCATGATCAGCGTCTGAAAAAGCAATTAGTTCAAAACCAGAATCCTTCGGATACCAGATCCCCATGTGAATGGTTCCTTTCACGTATCGAAGGATTCGTTTAGCCTCATTGAGGTGACGTTCAGTAAGACGCGACTGATAGCGAGAGCACATAAACACAGCAAATACAATATCCGGTCTGCTAGCGGTTAGATACATGAGCGACCCAATAATACTTCGGTATTTTGTGGGGTCTACTATTTTCCCATGTAAATCCGCATCTAACTTAGTGGTGTTTGACATTGGGGTATTGTATGTGTCACAACTGGTCATTTCATATTTCTTTATTATTTCAAGAGCATATTTTGATTGACTTAGGAAAATACCACGGGGAGATTGATGAACTTGTAATCCTAGAAAGAACGTAAGTTCACCCATCATTGACATTTCAAAGTTTAGTTTCCTTAATTTTGCAAAAGCATTAGAATACTTTTTGTTAGTAGATGCAAAAATAATGTCGTCTACGTAAATTTGTACGATTAAAACGTCTTCCCCGTGTCTTTGGATAAATAAAGTTGGATCTATCAAACCTTTGGTAAAACCATTAGCAAGTAAGAAAGCAGTAATTTTGTCATACCATGCCATGGGGGCTTGTTTGAGACTGTAAAGAGCCTTCTTAAGTTTTAGATCGTTCCCTTGTAGATCACGTACGAAACAAGTTTTCTCCCTGAATGCAACTTCTAAGTCTCCGTCACAAAACTGACCGACTGAAAAGAGATTGTGACCAAGACCTTCAACATAGTATACACAGCTGATTTCAATATTCCCACTGACATAATCTCCATACCCCATAATAGCAGCGAAGTGATCATTCCCGAATCTGACAGTACCAATGAACTTTGAGACAAAGTTTCTTAACAGTTTGAGATCGCCTGTCATATGTCGGGTACACCCGCTATCAACAATCCATAGAATGATTTGCACCACCTGCATCACACGAAGAAGACAAGGATGGTACAAAGGTAAGTTTCTTAAGACGTGTTAAAAGAGAAGTAGCAACACACTTAGAGTGATCACCAGATAGCATAGATTTACGACAAAACACACAAGATGCATTAAACGATAAAGAAGTATGAGATACATCATTCGTTACAGACAGATTCGGATTACAAGTTGCCAAATCACAATCTAAATCTATAGTAACATGATTATTATTCAAATTCCTAGGGTGAGCTTCTACTTCCATAGCTTTTAAGTTCTCTCTCTTACGTCGCAAATTCCTATTCTTCTATTTCTCTTTTTGGTGCTTGGATCTGCTAACGCTAGGAGGGATAACTAGTCCTGGAGAGGTGGAAGAACTCACGTTAGAATTATGAATAGCTGTATCGTTACTAGTGTTATCTGTCCTATGTTTTTCTGGTGCAACAATTGCAGACTTTTTCTTTTCAAGATTTCTAATTTTCTCCTTCAATTCAATAATAATGTGCGTTTTTTCCTGAATTGTGCTGTCAAGCTTTCGGTTTAAGTAGAAATATTCATCTCGACTCTTTTGCCAAAAATCTGTTACTTCTTGCAATTCAGCAATCTCTTTTTCATATTTAGAAATCTGACTTTTAAGTTCCTCATTTTCATTTGAAAAAGATGTCGAAGTTTTAAGATTTTGCAATTCAAGTTCAAAAACAAGACTTTGGTTTTGACACCATTCTAGTTTTTTGTTGAGTTGAAAGATTTCATCTGAAAGTTTTTTCTGCACATCATCATTTTGTTGTCGGAGACTCATGTTCTCATTTTTTAATGTCTCAACTGTTTTATTCAACAACCCAATATCATCACAGTGTTCAGAAACAAGCATATCAGTACCACATTCATAAAGAGAATTCATTACCACAGATATAATATCATAATTGAGGACACGTTCCATGAGACGATCATTTTCATTTTGCAAAAATTGATTTTGACGTTGATAAAATGAAATTGATTTTTCTGTTTCTTGAAAAATATCCATCATTGAAGACACTTCTTTTTGAAGATCCTGTTCCCAGAGTTCAGCACATAATCGTAGATGTTGAACGTGAGGTAAAAATTGTTTTTGAAACACCTCTCGCCGTTCACGCTCATGAGGAGCAATAAATGTGAAAACAGTGATTTCTGAATTACGATCAACAGCATCTTGTAAAAATTCAATATCTTCCATAAACGTTTGGAAATACCGAAGTATCTTGCACGTTTTAGGAAGAGGTTGAACATTTTCTGGTTTAGTTAAAAGACCATTGTTTTGAACTACTGGTGTGAGAGAAGCTTTATAAGAAGGAAGATCTTCTGGTAATATAAAATACGGTTGTTCAACATTCTCTTTTTGAGGTGTAAAAGTTTCATTAATAGAAGGCATTTTTGAGTAATCAAAAGGTTTGTTGAAATCAACATTTTCCATTTTAGATCGAGTCTCGTCCTCTATTTCCAATTCTTCCTCACGATCATAAACAACAGCACGAATAACAGTGTCATCAAAGAAATGGTTTGCACTATATATCTTCGGAATCTCGGTGAGTGCTTTGTTTAAAAAACTGGGTGATTCACTACCAATGGCAAAACCATGGCCGGTGTTTGACCGTTTTACAGAAAGTTTATGAATGGTTGTAATTGAATTACCAGTTTTATATACAACATTCTGAAACTCTTTGAGTTGACTCGTCAATTCAACAATTTCATCTAAATATGATTTAACTCTATCCCTTGAAATCTGTTTATGTTCCTGAAAATCCGCTTGACAAGTTGACAACTCATTTTTGGTTTGCAAAATGACATCTTCGAGTTGAGCAACTTGTTGTTTATGTACAAAAGCTTGTTGTTCAAGTTGTAAAGCTAAATCATTTTTAGATTCCATTATGTTGCCAATTTGAAATTCGAGATCCTTTTCACGACGATAAGATTCTTTAAAAGCATTTTCAAAGCTCTTTTCGTTATCAATGAGTTTAACAGCGTTATTTAATTGTATATTCAAACACTCGAGATCCCTAGACAATGATGCATTCTTCTCTTTCAATCTCGCATTTAATTCTTGACATTTTATATTTTGAGATTGACTGGCCATGAGAAGTGTCCGAAGGTCTGAATCTGGATCAGTCATAGAAGCAAGGGGTTTAAGATGAGCATTGTTGTCGTTTACATGATTAGTGTGAGAATCATCAATTGAGACATCTGAGTTAATTTGATCATCATCAAATGTAACAACTGTGTCCAATTGATAATTTTCGTCTGTAGAGAACAATGCATCATTTTGAACCGATTGTTTCGATGTAGATGCAGATGCAGATGGGGTGACAATATCATGTATAAGGCATGAATTAAAGTCGTTTACCTGAGACAGAGTGTCAGAATCATATACTGGACCTGATTCAGTGATGTGGAGTTCCTGCATGTTGGCCATAAGCATAACAGCAGCATTAGCTTCGAGATCTTCCATGTCATCATCAGACTGAGCATTGGCCATGAAGCTGTTGTCATTTAGTTTATTTGTGCCTCTAGCTTCTTCCTGAAGAGCTAATAGAAGTTGCTGTTTGTGATACTTACTGCCCTGAGTTCTTGGAGAAGGACATGCAGTAGCCATATGACCGACTCCATTGCAGTTAAAGCACTTAATGATCTGATTCCCTGAAGTATCATTCACATTATCCCCAAAATCAACCTTCTTCTGAGATGAACCAGAGTTGTTCCTGAAGTTTCCTCCATTGTTGTTAAACCTTTGTCCAGAACTGTAACCACCAGAATTGAATCTCCCACTATTACGGTTTTGAACCTCAACACGGCCATCATGAATTACAGCTTGATTCCTTGTATTAGACGATGATCGGAGACGATTGTTGGACTTGTTAGAAAATTTGCTGAAAGCTCTAGCAATGAGTGCTATTCCCTGATTAAGGCTATTGAAGTCCTCGTCATCATCATCATCATGTGATTGGTACAAGGGATCATTGGTGTGTGATAATTCAAGTTGTGTTGGTTGTTGTTGTGAAGAGAGATCATACGATGAAGTCTTATTCTGAATAGGGTAATTGAAGTGATTCTGTTCAACTGAGTAATCTGGAAGTTGCATGGACGAATTCGGAACATGTGAATGAGCAACCAATGCTAATGAGTTTGATGTTGGAGACGGTGAAAGGTTTCCTCTCTGAGCACGGTCTTTGTTTACTTCTGACTCATGGTGTTTGAGATAATCATACAACAATCCATATGGTGCATCATGAAGATTCTTTGCTTGACGAACAAATGTCACATAACGCTGCCAATCCGGTCCAAGACACCCAAGAAACTTAGTGTTCACGGCAATCTTTGGTAGTGTGATGTTGTGTCTGTCGAGGTCATTTATGATATTGGTGAAGCGGTGATAGTATGACTCAAGTGATTCCATTGGCTCTATCATGAAGTGTGTGTATTCCATGTAAAGTTTGGATTCCATATCCTCCTGATTCAATTGAGTTCCTTCCATTAGTAGATGAACGTGTTCCCACATGGCCTTAGCATTTTTTTGAGCATCAACACTGCGAAAGATAGGATTTGGTATGCTGTGAAGAATGTAGCTCATGGCATATTCGTCCGCTTCCTTATGAAGAATTTGTTCAGCAGTGAGACGTGTTTCAGGTAAAGCTGTTGAAGACTCAGGTCTAGGGGGAACAGCATTGTCATTAGCAGGAACAGTGTTGAGAGGTGGTACAAATGGACCTTCCATGATAACCTTCCTAAGGTATCTGCCATGGGGTTTCTTGAGATCAAGAAATCTAAGGAATCGGCTTGACCACTGGACATAGTTACCCGGTGTCAACATTGGTGGTGTGTCAAGTGAACCTGCTTCATGCCTCGATTGTTGAGTAGTAATGACCTCACACATCTGATCAAACCAGTGAGACTGTTTTGGCGTTGTAGTGATTTGTTGTAGCATTGGTAAAGTTTGAGGTTGAAATTGATGCATCATGGCATGTTGCTGAGAATACATTTGACTTGGCTGTGAATATGATTGTGCATATTGTTGAGCTTGTTGTTGCTGACGAAATTGTTGCAGTTGATGATATGGTTGTGCTTGAAACGGGTTAAAGTACGGTGGTTGAGACATGATTGATAACTTGTGGTTTATGGATCTTGTAGAAGGTATAGTACAAAAGCTTAATCCCCAAAAGTAACTAAGATTTCGATGCTTGGCAATTGGAAGATTTCGATAAACGGTTAAAGTCCAAATAATCCCAAGAAACAAAAGTTCTCGATAAACCAAGGAAGATTTCGATAACTCGCGTTATTCTCGATAAAGGTAATTTATCGAGAAATGTTGGAGACAATTATCGAGATCTTTGGTGAAAGTGAGACAGAGTTTCTTTTCGATGGCACTTAAGTTAATTTCGATAGAATTATAAGATTTCGAAAACAAGAGATTGATTTCGATAACTTATAAGGTTCTCGATAACCTAAGTTTTCGATAAAAGAAATCCAAAGTTTCGAGATTATACAATAACGAAACTATCCAATAAGTCGAAGTGTTTTCTTTCTTATACAAGAGAGAAAAACACTGAGTAAGCAACAAAAACACTTAGGTAGTAATATCGAAGGTTCTCGATAAAAGAGGGTTTAAGGTTCTCGATAAAATGGGGTTTAAGAGGTTCTCGATAAATTGGGGTTTTAGAGGTTCTCGATAAAACGCAGATTTTTCTTTTGTGAAAAAGCAAACCTAAAACGAGTTTTTAATCCAAGATTCTTGTACAACTAGCATTAAAATGATGAAATCTTAATGAAAGTTGCAAACTTGAACTTTTTAACAAAAATTATAAAATTTTCGATAAGAAGTACAAGTTTGTACGAATCTTAAAAAACCCAAAAATTTTGAAACTTTGTTGTTTGTTTTGGTTTTTAACACAAGTTTGGTAACAAATATGTGATAAAAACTCAAAAGAAGCAAGAAAGTTGCAAGCTTTTTGATGCTAACGAGATGAAAACCTTGTTTGAGGGGCGTATAACAAAAAAAAATAAACTACACCTTCTTCTAGCGATTGATACCACTTGTTAGGTCACCATATTAGTAAACACAAGTATTCAAATGAAAGAAATGAGATGAGAAATAGACTTGGTTGATTAAGATCAATATGAAAGATGAAAGAACAAGAGTTTCCTTAAGATATGAAATTAACCAACAATATTAAAGAGTTACATAGCGTCCTATTTATAGGAGGAGGATAGGGCAACACTCCCTTCCTTTCCTATCATCTAGACGTATGGGCTTTGAGGCCCATTGGACATTTATTGATCTCGTCTTATAACCATACGAATATTAAGCTAAAACGTAAATAAAAGTGATAATACTAGCAACCTATTACATTTATTGAAATGACCGAGACTTGACTGAATAGTTGAAAACTATGATGCTAACACTTTATTTGTTTGATTGTTTGTTTGTTTGTTTTTATTTGTTTCCGTATGTATGTTTTATTTTTATTGTTTATGGATTCATGCTTCAAATTAAATTGTAAAAATGCTTTATTTTGTTTTTAACTTCGTCTTAACTACATATAAAGGTATTTTGCAAAAGATAAGTGTAAGGGAAATCCAAATTTGTTTACAAGAACGAGATTGAACATGAATCATAACAATATAAAATAAACATATATATTAGTATTTGTTTGAGTCAAATGCTTGTATCGAGTCATAATGGATATTTTGCAGGAATTCCAGGAAGTAAGGCATAGGTTTTTCTGGAAATTTTCCGGAAACAAAATTTAAAACTTCTGTCAGATCACTCTGACGGCGTCAGGTGTAAAATTCTGGAAAATTTTGCAAATTTTGTTTTTCTGCCGGAGTCGTAAAGTTTCAATTAAACCCATATTTTATAAACTCCAGGAATCTGCAAATATTCATTCCACAAGCATTATATCTTTATTGCTTTCTAGGATTTTAGTATATATAGATTTTGCCGCCGATTTTACGCGAGGTTTGCTATGTCTGTTTTGTCAGGTTTAACAGGTTATATTGGACAAGAAGATGACTTATATTCTGGAAGGGAAGCTTTTTATGTTCATTTTCTTGGAGGAAGATCTAACCCTGTTACCGCATTATCCACAAAGAACGAATCAAGGGAGTATTTGTTTTCATTCCTTTACCTTCTTTACTTTTACATCTTTTTATTTGAACATTGGGGACAATGTTCATCTTAAGGGTAGGGGTAAATTATGATACCTTAGAGAATGCAATTACACTTGATGTTTGTTTGTCTAATAGTAGGTGTGTAATAAAACTAAGAGAAATATTTTTTTAGGGCGATTTTAGCGACAAATTTAAATTTTTTTTGCAACATATAGGAGTAAAACTTTAGTCTTAATAAGCGTATCATGGATAGGAGTTGTATGACTAGCACAAAAACCGTACCACTCAAAAATTTCCACCCCAAATATGTGAGGTTCGCCCCTAGAATTGTTAGGAAAAGCATTCATTGTTGGTGCTTATGAGTGTACCGGTAGTACTTAGATTCTAGAACTTGCATTAGTGATTCATCCCGAGACCGCTAGTGAGACTACATTCTTGTAGTTAGGATTTACTACATGATAAGAGGCATTAAGATAACCCTTGTTTTACACCCGTATTATAATTACATTGACTTCATTGGTCAAGTAATTTTCCCACACCTTAGCGTTGTACTCATTCTTAGTACACAATACCCCTAGTACACCCCTCCGAGCCTATCTTTTTCATTTCTAACTTTAAGCATTTTACTTAAAGGAAGAATTTGTTTACAATCCACCCCCAAATGTACACCCAAATCGCTTTAGCCTACCTTGTATGCACTCATCTTTAGTGCATTATTGTGAAAAATTTTGTTTAAACCCTAAGTTAATTGTCTAATTTATTACATGGTTGCTAAGTCGAGTCACATCTTGTACATATTGTTTTGGGACGATTGGGACTCATGGGTAAAGTACTAGTGTTATGGAGTAATGGGGAAGAACATCAATTATTACCCCCATGTATGCGTAAATGTTTTAAAGTACTCCAAGTGTTTCGATTATCTTAATTCGAGTCACTAGAATAGTTATTTGTAAAGTATGTAAAAGTTCAAGTGTAAGGGGAGAACCGAGGCCCCTATCATGTATTAATTTGGATGGTAGGGCAAGAGTGTAAGCAAAAAAAATAATAATAAAAATAAAAATAAAATAAATAAATCAAGAAAAGAAAAAAAAAAGGTAGGAAAAGAAGAGTGAAAAAAACATACGGACTACCATCCCATTTTATGTTCATTTTAAGTTTTTGTCATTTTTGTTTCATTAGCTTAAGTCGAGTCGAGTCTTGGCTTAGCAACGCCACATTGTACATGTAATTTATTTAGATGATTATCTCGCTACCAGTAAAGATTGCCTTTATCCAACAAAACAGTGTTTATCATATCCCTACACCTAACGTTACAACCCTTTAAAAGACCTCTTTGATAGTTTATCTTAGGTGCTTACACCAAAGTGGTGGAGCTTTTTTATCCTTTCCCAAGCCTATAGTAATCTATGTGCTATAACAGGTAGTGAGTGATATTTTTCCATTTCCATTTGTGATATATACCTTTATAACACCCGAGAGATGTGAGTATCTAAACACTATTTGTGAGGTGCTAGTGTATAATTTTCGTGCTTACTTTGATTAAAGTGGAACGATCATTTGTTGTAATTACTTTTATATTAGCATTAAATGACCCCTAACTTGTATTTTGATTAGAATAAAAGCGCATTTGCTTGAGGACAAGCAAATCTCAAGTGTAAGGGTATTTGATGAGGCGAAAAGTGTTACGCTTTTAGGTGGTCATTTAAGCCTTAATCCGTAATTATTTGATCAAATATTACCTTAAATCGTTCCTTTTGTCATTTTAGGTACTTTGGAGAGGAAATCTGGAAAAGAAGATATTTTGAACGTTTTTGGAGCATAAAAGTGAAGAAAACGACAAAGTCCCAAAAACATGCTAGAAACTGTACCTGACGGCGTCACTCTTTACGAGGTGATGGCGTCACGCTTTGACAAAGAGGTGGATATGAAATTACACGAGACGCTCCAGAAAGTTTTTGTTGGGAATTACATTTGAGTTGATAGACAAAACATATGAAAGATGAAGGACTTATGATGATAAAGTGAAGAATGCAAAACACAAGGGACTTGCTTGTTAAAGAAGATTTATTTATTAGTCCCTCGTAGTATTTTTGAACCCTAGTTCTCTATTATATAAAGAGAATACAGGGAATAGGTTTTGATGTACGTACAAAAGATGTAAACCATTAAAGGTGTGTGTGTGTAAACCTAGGCGTGGTCTTTGTGTTAGACGCCTAGAGTTTGTATAAGCCTCAAGGATCTTGGATCCCTGTTAGAGTGTAACCGTGCTATACTTGATCACATAGCATTTGGGCTTATTGTATTGTTAGAGTAGAGATGATGACGAAGAAACCTTGTTAGCAATAATAATGATTGTTTTGTTTATTCCGCTGCGTATCGTATTGTTAATCATTATTATTGTTTAATCCCTAGATGAGGTCTAACAAACCTCGAGCTAAAACGATCTTAACATGTGGTATCAGAGCCAAGGGGCTCGTGATCGTGGGATTAAACAAGGTTTGGTTTATCGAAGAACGAAGAAAACAAGAAAAAATTCGTAACTGGTTCGTATCTTCAAAACTCACTGCAGAGCTGTTTTTGAACGACGTTTTCTCTTTCGTTAACCGTTGGATCTAGCTGTAATTTTTACTGGAGATTCTTCATATATCAAGGTACAATTTCACCGGAGGGATCTTCGATCTGAGCTCTAGATCGTCAAGTATAAATTTTTCGAAATTTTAGGGTTTTCTTGATTCAACTTCATAGATTCGTGTTCTATTTGTGTTAAATCATTATGGAAGTTGTTTCTATGTTGCTCGGTGTTCATTATCCATGGAAAAACAGCAAGTTTTGGACTGGATATAGTCGATTTGTTCTTAGGGTTTACCTGATCAAGTTCTTATTTGAAGCAACCCCTATAAATTCGTGTGGCTGATGGTATCTTTCATTGATGAACGATTTGATTCGTACATGCTGATATTGGAACACATGGTGTTTAGGGTTTACCACAACCCTAACATGTTATCTCTTGATCATGATTCAAGTTCTGATGTCGTGTTTTCATGTACTGGTTCCTGCCTTGCGCATGCCTGCACAATCTTACTGATTTCAATTTTATTCCTACTGAGTTTTTGTTCATGCTGCCATGGTTTGTACTGATGGATCGGTAACAAGTTTTGTCGATGGTATTCGGAGTTTAATAGTGCACAAGAGGGTTTCATGGATTAATTTTGCAACATGGTATTGGAAGTTTAAATGAGTAACGAGCAGATTCAGGTCATAGGAAATTTGATTTTCGTTTATGGGCATGAGATTACTAAAGTGAGAGGAAGCATGTATATTTATATGGAACAGGTGGTTCCAACACACATACACGGAGAAGACACACACCAGAAGAGAAGTGATTTTGGATTTTGGTTTACATGGTTCTTAACAGATACAAAGGCTCATTCTTATTTGATTTAATTGATTACGAAGAAAAGTTTTTATCACCTATTTGAAGTTGAAGTGAAAGTTCACAGGTTTGTATTTTATCATACCTTTTGACAGGAGGTAACTTGTTCGTGCATTCAAGTGACTACGAATTGACAAACATTTGAAGGAGTTATGTTATTGTGCTCAGTGTTAATTGTCAAGAGATTGCGATCTCCCTATACATGAAGTATACGTTCGAAGTCAGTTTTAGTACAAGATATAAGATACAAGTTTGGGTTGTTCTACTTCAGAATCAAGTTGGTAATACTTAGTTTTCTTCATCAGTATTCATTACATAAAGCCTACAAAATTGAAGATTCAACAACATGGTTAACATATGGGTTTCAGGGGAAGCTTAAGTGTTTAAATGTTTAATCATTTATGTGCTACATCAAGGTGAAGGTTTTCATGATTATTCGTTGGTATTCTTACTGAAGATTTGGGATTTTTATGTCTTGAGTTCATTTAATAAGTAAGCATTTTGGTGTTCTTAATGGTGGGTAATTCAAGACATTAAAGGACTAAATTGGATGTATGGTACTGGTTTGTGATTGTGAAGATCAAGGTTGCTTACATTTGTCCCCTATTTGATGATGACAAAAAGGGGAAGAAGAATATTTAGAAGATTGCAACTTGTAGAGCCTTGGTGATATAGCATGGTTTAAGGGGAAGTTCGTTATCTTTTATACATATTAACTTCAGGGGAAGTTCGTGCTTACATGGTTTTGTCATTATCAACTAGGGGAAGATTGTTGGGAATTACATTTGAGTTGATGGACAAAACATATGAAAGATGAAGGACTTATGATGATAAAGTGAAGAATGCAAAACACAAGGAACTTGCTTGTTAAAGAAGATTTATTTATTAGTCCCTCGTAGTATTTTTTAACCCTAGTTCTCTATTATATAAAGAGAATACAGGGAATAGGTTTTGATGTACGTACAAAAGATGTAAACCAGTAAAGGTGTGTCTGTGTAAACCTAGGTGTAGTCTTTGTGTTAGACGCCTAGAGTTTGTATAAGCCTCAAGGATCTTGGATCCCTGTTAGAGTGTAACCGTGCTATACTTGATCACATAGCATTGGGGCTTATTGTATTGTTAGAGTAGAGATGATGACGAAGAAACCTTGTTAGCAATAATAATGATTGTTTTGTTTATTCCGCTGCGTATCGTATTGTTAATCATTATTATTGTTTAATCCCTAGATGAGGTCTAACAAACCTCGAGCTAAAACGATCTTAACATGTTGTAAAATCTATATATATTTTTCTAATTTTCATTCATTAGTGTGCAACTTTTGGGAGAACTTTAGGGATAAACCCTAGGTCGAATTTTACTGTATTTTCAAGGGTTTTTCACCCTTGTTTCATCCATGCTTAATTAAAGATAAGTCTTCCATCAATCATTCAATATGTCTATGTGTTGTTTAATTTTATCTTATGCTTGTCTTTACATTAACATGCTAGGCTAGGTTTTTCTTGTGTTTGCTTAGATGTAATGAAACCTAGCTATTGATTATTGGTTGATGGTTGGTCATTAATTGTTGTGGGTGGGTGATTTCAATGTTAGGCTTAAGAAAACTGGCTAACTTCCAATTGGTAACATGCTTGAACGTCTTAAGAAATATGAATCGGATGTGCACTACGATTAATTGGTTGTATTTAATGCATAAGTGACTATTAGTGATTTCATGGTTAGGATACTAAACATGTCGCCATAGGATGAAGTAGGAGCTTATAGAGTTGGGAAAGGACGTGCATGCCCCACGAATGGTATTAAGGAATACAACCCGTCATCTACACAATTGTAACAAACTAATCAACCGGTAAAAGATAGCTAGGGAGTAATGAAACCTAAGTAAACATACTTTTCACCATATAAGTTTCACAGCCTTTTATTTTCTTGTCATTTTATTTTATTTGCATTTGTAGTTAATTGGGTTAGTTGACTAGCAACTAATTCCGCCCACTCCTTCAAAAACCGAGATTTTTACTTGCTTTTAGATACATAAAAATACAAAAAGAATCATCCCTCACCCTTATACCTAATTAGATTAACTTTCAATCCTAACGAACACTATTCCCCAAGTAGAACGATCAATTCCCCGGTACTTGCCACTACACTATACTACATCGGTCAGGTACACTGCCTGGTGGGGATTGCAAGCTTTTCAAGATCCCTTGAGAAGTAAAACCTCTTGCAAGGTTGCAAAACCACGCATCAACCGTGTTTTCCATATCCTTACGCCTAACATTATAACCCTTGAAAAGCCCTCTTTGATAGTTTTCCTAGGTGCTTACGCCAAGTGGTGGAGGTTTTTTATTCTTTCCCAAGCCTATGGTAATCTATGTGCTATGACAGGTAGTGAGTGATATTTTTCCATTTCTATTAGTGATATATAGGCTAATAACACCCGAGAGATGAGAGTATCCAAACACTATTTATGAGGTGCTAGTGTATAATTTCCGTGCTTGTTATGACTAAGGTAGAACGATCATTTGTTGTAATTACTTTTATATTAATATTAAATGACCCCTAACTTATATTTTGATTGGAATAAAAGCTCATTTGCTTGAGGACAAGCAAATCTCAAGTGTAAGGGTATTTGATAAGGAGAAATTTGTTACGCTTTTAAGGGGTCATTTAAGCCCTAAATCGTGTTATTATGATCAAATATTACCTCAAATCATTCCTTTTGTCATTTTAGGTACTTTCGACAAGAATTCTGGAAAATGAAGCATTTTGGACGTTTTTGGAGTAAAAAGTGAAGAAAACGACAGAGTCAAGAAACCATGCTGGAAATTGCACCTGACGGCGTCAAGAAAGAGTCAAGAAACTATGCTGGAAATTGTACCTGACGGCGTCAAGAAACAAAAGGGGATGCCATCAATCAATGAGACAAGAGGTGGATAACATGTTTACACTTGACGCTCCAGAAGAAAAATGGAAGCATACAACTTGACGGTGTCACGTTATAAAAGAAGTAGGCCGTCACGTGTTGACTTAAAACGTGACAGCCTAGAAGACCACAAAGGGGACGGCGTCAAATAGCTGGATTGGACGACAAGAAACCCTAAGGGCTGTGAGATGGCGGCGTCAGCCTTTAAAAGGGGACTCCTTCACCTATGTAAATCTATATATAGTTTTGGATTTTTCATTCATTGTGTGGAACTTTTGGTGGGGAACTTTGGTTCAAAAACCCTAGCCGAATTTTACAGCTTTTGTAAGGGTTTTATACCCTACTTTCATTCATGTTTAATTAAAGATAAGTTATCCTTTAAGCATTCAATATGTTTATATGTTGTTTGATTATATCTTATGCTTTTCTTTCTTTTAACATGCTAGCTTAGGTTTGTTTGTGTTTGCTTAGATCTATTGAAACCTAGTTATTGATTATTGATTTTTGATTTGTTATTGATTGTTGTGGGTGATTGATTTTAGCGTTAGGCTTAAGAAAACTTGCTAACCTCCTATACCGTAAATTGCTTGAACGTCTTAAGAAACATAATCGGATGTGTACTATGGTTTTATTGGTTGTATTTAATGCATAAGTAACTATTAATGAGGCCATGATAGGATACTAAATGTGTCGTCATAGGAAGAGATAGGAGCTTATAGAGTTGGGGAAGATCGTACACGGCCACACAAATGGTATTAAGGAATGCAACCCTTCATCCACGCAATTGTGACAAACCAATTAATCAATAAAAGATAACTGGGGAGTAATGAAATCTAAGTAAACATGCTTTTCTCACTATAAGAAGTTCACCACATTTACTTTTCTTGTTATTTTATTTTTATTGCACTTAGTAGTTATTTGGGTTAGTTGACTAGCAACTAATTCCGCCCACTCTTCCAATACCCGAGATTTTTACTTGCTTTCCATCAAATATAAAAATACAAAAAGAATCATCCCTCACCTTTAGACCTAATTAGATTAGCTTCAATCCTAACGAACACTATTCCCCGAGAGAACGATCAATCCCCCGGTACTTGCCACTCACTATACTACATCGGCCAGGTACACTGCCTGGTGGGGATTGCAAGCTTCTCAAGATCCCTTGAGAAGTAAAACCTTTTGCAAGGTTGCAAAACCACTCATCAGTGTCTGCCTTTGTGCTCGCTTCCAAGAGGATCCCAAAACCTCTCATCTTGAAGCGGTTAAACTCATCTTCCGATACGTTAAAGGCACTATACACTTGGGATTGTACTATCCCAAGGGGACCGGCATAGAAACTATTGTTTATGCCGACTCTGATCATGCGGGAGATTATGTGGATCGAAAAAGTATGAGTGGCGTTTGTACCTTCATGGGTTGTTTTCTAACTTCTTGGTTCTCCAAGAAACAAATGGCTCTTGCTATCTCCACAACTGAAGCCGAATATGTAAGCGCCGGAAAGACATGTCAACAAGCACTATGGATGAAGCAAGCTCTTATCGACTATGATATTCATTTAGACGACATCCCTACAATGTGCGACAATAAAGGTGCCATCGACTTAAGCAAGAATCCCGTTCAACACTCTCGTACTAAACACATCGAAATTCGCGATCACTTCCTCCGAGATAATGTCCAAAAAGGAAACATTTCTATTGAGAAAGTTCCTTCCCAAGACAACATCGCCGAAATCTTAACCAAACGTCTCAAACGAGAATCCTTTAACTATCTTCGTCTAGGTCTAGGAATGATGGAACACATCCCTTAAACCCCATCTCATGACTATTTGAATATTTAATATAAAGGTCATCCTTCGTACCCCTCTAATGACTATTTATGTATTTCCTCAAAAATCATGAAGTCATCTCGTATTATCTAGTTTAGCTTAGTCTATCTCTCATTAGAAGAATTTATTAGGTATAAATTCTTTCCTCGTGTCAAAATGTCTCTCCTTATCAAGAAGACTTGTTCATCAAAGATCAAAATGGGATGAAAATTCATCCCAGCCGACCACGGCACCACTAAATTTAGTGGTACCGTGGTACCGTGTGTCTGACATTGGTCGTATTTCAGTCCTCTTTCCCTCACAATTCACATTTGAACTTTCCCAACTTCCTCCATTGCTGTCAAAGTTGAACTTCACAACCCAAAACTCGATTACACCATCTCAAAATCATATTGGAGGCATTTTTCTTCAAGGCAATCAACCACTACTATTTTCTTATCATCAATTGTAAGTTATTTCACTTTAATCTTTCTTAGATCTTGAGTCTAGGGTTTATTCTTACACGAAAAATTGGAATCGGGGATCTCTTAAAAATTAATTAATCTTTAGACAATTAAGATTAGAATCTTTCAATGTTCAATAATTTTGATTTCCCCAACATAGAATCACATTTAGGAGATTAGATTAGAAATTACACATAAACTTTTCAAACTCAAAACCCAATTCCATAATTTCAAAGCTTCACAAAACTAGGATCATGAAATATCATTTTTGTGCATTTTTGATGCAAATTCAAAACGTTTTTCTCATGCATACATGATCTCATGAATATTAATCGAATTACATAACTAATATGTACTCTTCGAAATATTCAATTGAGCAAAAGCAAAATTAGGAGTGTTTAGAAAATCTCGTTAAGTTTATTTTAGAGTCAAGATTATCGCACCTCCACATAGTTTGCATATAGACACACACTAGGCACATATCTTCAAAATAATTACCCTCAATGATTAAAAACAATTTATTTTTTATAGGTTACAAACATGTCTCATCTCTATGATTTTGATCACCTCACAACGAACACCTACATTCCCGATATCTCTCGTGAACCCACTACAACCGGAATCCACATTCGTGCCTATGTCAATCTTGAAACCCGTCGGTTTCATGAAGGTTGAGTCGTTGATCCTTCCCTAATTTATGATAGGGATATCAACATGTCATTTAGAGCTATAGGTTTCGATTGCTTACTACACATTAACGAGCTCATTTATCCTCGTTTTATGTTGGAATTCTTTCAACAAGTTGAACTCATACGTAACGAGGATCAATCTTTGTCACTTTGGTTTTGGATTCGCAACTTCAAGTTTGTCCTAACTCTTGAGCAATTTGCTCGAATTCTTCGAATTCCCAATCATGGGCAATGTGCCTACACCGAAGATTGGTGTCTTGAATCTCTCTTCAATTATAGAGAAGAGAATAGTCCTTATTGCTCTTATATACCCTCTCCTAGTGAGCTCACAAAACTTCTCCGTACTCACAAGTACACTCCTTTTCTCGATCCAACTAAAATTCGTTTGGCGGAAGTTCGTTATGAACTACTTTCTCGGGTAATCATCTTAAAAGAAAATGTTCTTAGTCTTAAGGGTGTCCGTAAGCAACTTCCGGCGTGTTGTGCTCATATGTTGTATTGTCTACTCACTCAACAACCATACAACCTTGCCTATTTCTTTGCTAAGCGGATTGTCCATCTCAAAGGTAACAAGGATAAATTGATACCTTATAGGATGTTCCTAACTCGTCTTTACCACTATCTCATGAACTTTCACCCATACCTTCGTGGTCCTCATTACTCACTCTTTCCTCCCGCCATGGAACCCCTAAATGAGTCTCACGTATCCTCTATTTTTATTTCCGCTGCCTCCGTTGATTTCGATATCTATGATGATCCCACGGATGAGGGAGTGGTGCGAACTCAACTCGAGAGTGTGATGGAACCGAATGAAGTTGAAATGATCCTTGAGAAGCAAGGACTTGAGTAGTTAGAAAAGGATTAGTAGCTTAATCTCATATTAGGATTTTATAATATCTCACTTAAATATCTCTTGCATGCTTGACTATCTCCCTAACTTCTTGGAAAATTTGAATCTTATATTATGTTGGATGCTAGCCTATTTTGTCTCTTTGAGTGCATGCTTAGCCTTACTTAGATATATGTTTGACCCTCTTTGATTGCTATATGTAGAGTAACATTGAACTTATTTGGCAAATTAATCTTTAGTGGTTTGAGGCACTAACATTTCCTGCAAATAGTCCACCTAGGAAACTCTTTCTAGCTGCTAAAACATATGTATCACAGAAAAATTTCGCATCTCCCAGGCCACGGTACCATTAAACATGCCACGGTACCGTTAAATTTAACGGTACCGTATGCTATTGATGAGGCGAAAAGTGTTACGCTTTTAGGGGGTCATTTAAGCCCTAATCCGTAATTATTTGATCAAATATTGCCTTAAATCGTTCCTTTTGTCATTTTAGGTACTTTGGAGAGGAAATCTGGAAAAGGGAGCATTTTGAACGTTTTTGGAGCATAAAAGTGAAGAAAACGACAAAGTCCCAAAAACATGCTGGAAATTGTACTTGACGGCGTCACGCTTTGACAAAGAGGTGGATATGAAATTACACGAGACGCTCCAGAAAGTTTTGATGATTTAACAAGTGACGGCGTCACGCTTTGTGACGCCTAGGCCGTCACGTTATAAGCTAAAGGGAGACGGCCCAGAGAGAAATAGAAGGGGACGGCGTCAGAAGTGGATCTGAGCAATCCGAGAAGAGTTTTGGCGGCGAGGTGACGGCGTCACAAGCTATAACGTGATGTCATCAGATTGTAAAATCTATATATAGTTTTCTAATTTTCATTCATTAGTGTGCAACTTTTGGGAGAACTTTAGGGATAAACCCTAGGTCGAATTTTACTGTATTTTCAAGGGTTTTTCACCCTTGTTTCATCCATGCTTAATTAAAGATAAGTCTTCCATTAATCATTCAATATGTCTATGTGTTGTTTGATTTTATCTTATGCTTGTCTTTACATTAACATGCTAGGCTAGGTTTTTCTTGTGTTTGCTTAGATGTAATGAAACCTAGCTATTGATTATTGGTTGATGGTTGGTTATTAATTGTTGTCGGTGGGTGATTTCAATGTTAGGCTTAAGAAAACTGGCTAACTTCCAATTGGTAACATGCTTGAACGTCTTAAGAAACATGAATCGGATGTGCACTACGATTAATTGGTTGTATTTAATGCATTAGTAACTATTAGTGATTTCATGGTTAGGATACTAAATGTGTCGCCATAGGATGAAGTAGGAGCTTATAGAGTTAGGGAAGGACGTGCATGCCCCACGAATGGTATTAAGGAATACAACCCGTCATCCACACAATTGTAACAAACTAATCAACCGGTAAAAGATAGCTAGGGAGTAATGAAACCTAAGTAAACACACTTTTCTCCATATTAGTTTCACGACCTTTTATTTTCTTATCATTTTATTTTATTTGCATTTGTAGTTAATTGGGTTAGTTGACTAGAACTAATTCCGCCCACTCCTTTAAAAACCGAGATTTTTACTTGCTTTTAGAAAACATAAAAATATAAAAAGAATCATCCCTCACCCTTAGACCTAATTAGATTAGCTTTCAATCCTAACGAACACTATTCCCCAAGTAGAACGATCAATCCCCCGGTACTTGCCACTACACTATACTACATCGGTCAGGTACACTGCCTGGTGAGGATTGCAAGCTTCTCAAGATCCCTTGAGAAGTAAAACCTCTTGCAAGGTTGCAAAACCACGCATCAGCTATTTAGTGGTACCGTCCAATGCTGAGACGAAATTTACTGTTTTCTCTAGAATTCTGCATCTCTATCCTCTAAACCTGCAATATTTTGCACACCCTCATGCACCCTAAGATTTCTCTAGGCTACCATAGGACATCCTTATCAACTTTAATTCAAATCACACCACTCTTGCCTATATAAGGCTTCACCCTTGCAAGCATTTCTTGCAACCAACCTTCATCCTCATACCTCTCATCCACCATGACTTCAACACAAGGATCCACAACTCACATCTCCAAGAAACCTAGAATTACCGTTAGGCCTCTATCCAAACCACTCTTTGTTGATCTCACCAAAGAAAATGAAGTCACAACACCACCTTCCCAAAGCAATCGAAACTCTCCATCTCCACCCAATGCTCCTTCCAAGTCATCATCTACTAGGACATCTTCATCATTTTCCTCTTTCAACACCATGCCATCATCCATGGACTACACACTCTCACCTATCACACCATTGGACTATGCTATGCCAACTCCATCACCAACATACTCACCATCACCTCCATCACCAATCATGGGCCCTCCTATTCAACTCAATCTGGTTGATATACATAGTGCTAATTGCCTATGTTGTCTCCACAACCGCAACCTCATCTCTTCTTTAAGAGATGAACTCTACTACATGTTCTCTTATGTGGAACAACTCTTGACACCACCACAACCACCAATCATGTCACCATCACCATCCCTTAGCCCATTCAACTAAACATGCTTATGTTTAGTAATCAAGAATAAACACTTAGGATCTCTCCTTGGACTAGAAGCAAATCTTAGGGCCTCTCAAGTCACTAAAGATTTATGTGTGCTTCTTGTAATTGTAGTTTTGTTATCTCTTTCATGTACTCACACTTTATGTGTGGCTATCTTCTAATGCATGGGCTTATTTTTATGATTGGCTTGTTTTACTTGATCCTTTACTTATGGTTGAATATTTGTCTTAGTTGCTACATGTTAGATATTGTATATATGTCATCTAACCTTGTTTTGTAGCAACAACCATTGCTCGATTCCTTGATATGCTCCAAATAAGGGGGAGTATACATCAAGGGGGAGCCTTAGTAGTCTTTTTGCTTCGACAAAAAGGGGGAGAAGTGGGATATAAACTCAATTAAAAACTTGCTTAACATTAGTTTTTCACACAAATGAGTTTATGTTTTGTCATCATCAAAAAGGGGGAGATTGTTGATGCAAATAATGTCTTAAAACATTATTCTCATCCCTCAATAACTCTATGTTTTGATGATAACAAAATGTGAACATTTTGCGTCAAAATTAACGCAAACAAGTTTTTAGTCAAAATATCCGACTTCTACGAAAATCACTCTAGGTATGAACAAACAAATTGACAACTTGACAAATGATCAAAGAAGTGAATTTGTGTTTTTAAGCCTTACATTTCTAATGTGACAAAACTTTGTTTTCAAAATTTCACCTTACAAATTAGTCTTGAATTATTAAGAAATGTTTTATTTGAGAAAATCATTTCAAAAATCTCAACAGCTATTTTTCCCCCCAAATAAGCTCCTAACTTCCCCAAATAAACTTTCACCACTAAAAACAAAAATGGGAGCGTTTTTTTCTGGCACGGTACCACTAAATTTAGTGGTATCGTGTGACAATTTGTGGTGCCGTGTCTTTAAAACGGTCAGATTTTCATTTCCTAAAAATACCACCTCATTTCCCAGATTTCACTCATCTTTTCTCACACAAAACTTTCTGAGTTGAATACTTCTTTCACACCTACATTTCATTGATCATTAGTTAGTTTTCTTTTGTTTAAAGAGTGATCCTTTCATCCAACCAAATATCACCTACATTCCTCTACTAGTCAAGAGAAGAACACAAAGTATCAAGAAGATACAAGGTGTTAGAGTCTTTGTGTAGTGCACTTGCATTACTTGTAGTTTACTTGATTGTATCTTGGTATACATCAAGTGTGATTGTATTGTTGTGTTATCTTGTGTGTTGATCATTGTGATCTTGTTGAGATCTTGGTGATCTCTTGGAGTTAGAGTGATTGTGTGTTGATCAAGTGGATCAAGAGTAAAGTGTGAATATCGTGTGATAAGTAAGGATCGTGTAGATCGTGTAAGAAGTTAGGATCGTGTGGATCGTGGTAGATTGGTACTAGCTAAGATTAGTACTCGACATCTAGCTTAGTGTCGGAAAATAACGTAAGCGACGTTTTAAGGTTTTCTCCGCCTGAAGGGAGCTTTGTTGACATAGTGCTTAGAACTCTCGAGTTGGGTACTCGGGGAGCGGAGTAGGGCGAAGAAGAGCTTCATGACCGAACCACTATAAATCTCGTTATCTTGGTTTGATCCTTCCATCTCTTTTCTTTACATCTATTAATTACTTGTGCAAGTATAGTATAATGTTTATATTGGTGTTGATTGATTTCATATACACTACGAGTCATAAGTTTTTTTTTTATCAAAGTAAATTTTTATAATCAAAGGAAAACAATTCGGTAAACTATTCAACCCTCCCCGCCCCCCCCCTTCTAGTTTCCCACATTTTCGTTTGTTGAACCCGCTATATGTTTATGTTTCGTTACACCCTTAGACATTAGCATATGTGTAGATTAAAGTCTTTGGTTGATTGCTAGTTGCTACATGTGTCCCATGTATTTCCTGTGTTCATGTGAGTTCTTCGTTCGATTCTTTTCTAGAGAGACATTGGTCGGAAAAATTGCATGCAATGTGTATGTGAAAGTATGTATATTGAGTCATGTTTTTTGTGTCATACTTTCACTATTAATTATTTCATTCGAGTTTCTGAGCATTCATGTTTATTACAGATGGAGTATTATTAGTGAAATGGTAAAAATCACACACAAACTCATGCAAAATATTGTCATTTTCTTGTTCTTCAATAACCCTTGGTGTGCATCGTATCTCCAAACTGTATAACCCACCCATACTAAGATACCACTCATCATTTTCTTATCTTCCCAATAGGGCTGAGCATCGGTCTAAAACCGAACCGAACCGACTCGAACCGACAAAACCGAAAACCGAAAATCGCCAAAAACGTAAACCGAAACCGAACCGAATTTGGTCGGTTCGGTTCGGTTTTGTGTCGGGTCCGTCGGTTCGGTTCGGTTCATGTGTGTTTGTGTGCGTTTTCGTCGGTTTTGGGCCGAACCGAACCGAACCGACCCGACCCGAAACCGAAAACCATGAAAAACCTAAACCGAAACCGAACCGACAGGCTGTCGGTTCGGTTCGGTTTTTGTCGGTTCGGTCGGTTTTGTCGGTCCGGTTCGGTTTTGAACCTTCCATGCTCAGCCCTACTTCCCAATATGTTGAATTATGAGATTTATACTAACAGACTACGCCAACACCAACCATCATCATCATCATCACGAAACAACTCAGGATCTAAAATTACTTGTTTCGGATCTGACAACTGTTTTTGTTTTGGATATGATATTTTTCCCGCAACTGTTTTGATTTGATGATTGAATTAAATGGTTGGTTTTAATTATTTGTTTTTGAATTTTTATTAATTATTAAAGTAGGTAACTTATCTGCTAAAAAGAAAGTTGGTAACTCAAATGATATCGGGTGGTTTTGACGTGAGAACTATATAATTTTTGGAGGACGTGGCAGTTGCTACATAGATGATGGAGGCGGAGGTGACACAATGGTGGTAGTATGGTTGGTGATGATGGGTAGGGATCCAGTGAGATGAAAACTTATAAAGAGAAGGATGAGAAATGACTATAACCACATATTTGAGATGTGTCGACTTGAATTAGATGAATCTCTATTCATTTATATGCATTCTAATTAGTTTCCAAAGTAATTTTGAAACAAAAACAATGCAGAGTAGTACTTGCAACAAATTTGACCCGTAGAGGACGAAAAATACATAGGATTTGCCTAACTTGCTAAAATGCATCTAATATATGTGTATGCATATAACTTTTAGCTAGAAAATATATTAGGATGCATCTAAAAGAATATGAATGCATCTAATTGAAGTCGATGCATCTCTAATGTGTGGTTATAGTTATTTCTCATCCTTCTCATTTTAAGATTTCTTCTCATTTGATCCAAAGTCTGGTGATGATTAGTATTATTTTGGGTTATGTTAGGTATAGGGTAGCTTGTTGTTGACCGAAAATTTGGAATGATGAAGATGAAAATTTGGGTTATGTTTAGTGTGGGTTTTTGGTGAAAGAGAAGTCGTTACTTGGCAAGCCAACTAAGCAATAATATTATTATGACATTCATTAATCACCTTATTTAGTACACAACATAGGAAGATTAAGTGATTAACAATATCGACACTGAAAAAAAAAAAGAAAAAAAAAATGTTATGCAACATAGTAAAAAATGATTACTTTAAATGCATTTAGGATCAATTATATTGATCTCTAAATGAATTTATGCCAAAATAGATAACAATAGTATTTTATAGAAGGATTTAAAATGAGAAGAGACCATACTTCTCAATTTGGAAGTTAAATTTCATTTCAATCCTGGTAGCATTTTAGTTTCCATCATTCATTTTCCTTTAAAATCTACAAGTGTCACACCAATACTTTGATAGCACGTTTTCTAATTCTCATTGCAGTCATATCCCTAATAACAACCGAATTATAAACAGATTTAGAAGAAGAAAAGCAACACAGGACCATTTCTAACATTTTACACTTTGGTACTTGTACGAATACCATATTTTAAACTATACCGATCTTTAAGAACGGTTTAAGAAGGTGTCAACTCTGATATTAGTTGACCTCGAAAGAAACTTCATGCAAATGGGAGGATTAACACCTGCCAAAGCAAGTATTGAACTCGGTAGAGTCCAGATCCCATCACCACAAATCAAACCCGAAGCAACTGCAGGCCCAAATGCAGCCGCTTTCTCCTTGTTAATCTTTGACCAAATGAATAATATCAAGCTTCCAACACACATGTCAATAGCAAAGTAGCCTCCGATATAGAAAGGAATCGCCATTGCCATTGGAATGGGAATAAACCTTGCCAGGTTTTTCCCCACAGCGTCTCTCATCCCATTGACGAATATAGCAAAAGCAAAGAATATATAGCAAAGCATGAGGCATTTATCGGGTAATGCTGAAAATCCTTCAACCCCCAATATTGCCATGTTCCGATAAATGAGAGCATAGGGTGCAGGATATTCAGAACCAGGAACTCCAAGATCGCCAAAAGCTTTGTAGAAGAGCCAGAATACACAGGGAGAAATAATACAACCCATTGAAGTCCCGATCACTTGGCTCACAAACATAGACCGAGGTGAAGCCAAGGTCATGTAACCGGTTTTGAAATCCTGCATCAAGTCAGAAGCAGTTGAGACGATGTTCATCATGACCCCACATGCCGCTAATCCAGCTAGAACACCCCCATTTGATGACCCACCAGCCCAAGCTCCTATTATGAAGATGGCGAGCTTTCCATAGGTTGATGCTAAGGACCAGTCAGTGAGTCCACATCCGTAAGCATTACAGAAGGCCAATGCAGGGGCAAAAACGTAAATAACAGCAATGTAGTACCACTCGAGTTGATGGAAGATGTGTGGAAGAGTAGCAGCAGAGACTATAGCGATGGTTAGATAGCCAACAATTGCAATCCACATAGGAATTTGATCCTTGAGAAACATACGGGCGCGTTTCTCATCATCATAAGATAGAGAAGGAAGATCAGGCGGTGAATTACCGCTAATGGAGACATCGCCTTTGATTTTTGATTCATTAAATTGACGATATAATCCGAACAAAGTGTAACCAAGTACTTTAATGAAGTTGTAGAGTCCGTCACCTAAGATCATGGATATGCCGATGAATACCTGCAATCGGATAATGTTAAAAGCAACTTCCACAAAACTGTAATACACAATCAATAGTTGAATACTAGAATTTTACCCTGTAACCTTGCAAGCCATGAAGACTACTTGGGCTGAGATCAGCAGGATACCAATCACCCTTCTTTTCACTTATAAGCGGCCACATTACACCCCATGAAAGGATCGCTCCGACTAACAATGATACATTAATCAAATAGGGGCATATCATGCCAACACCGACATAAGTTGCTGAGAAGTCGAAGAAAAACCTGTTTCGACAGAAAAAGAAGCTTTTTGATAAGAAATGAAAAACGCAATTGACCGATTCAAATAAAATACAGAACAAGGGATTGCGGAAACGCTTCAACTTTAAACATAAGTAACTTATCCAGGCCTCTAAGCAGCTCACAAAAGGTCCATTTTCGAATTTCCCTCAGAAGTTCAGTTTTTTTTTTTGGGTCTTTATGTTATTTTGTTAATCAAATGTACATTGCATGAAACTGGAGATTTCCATTACTCCCGTACTATGTTCTGTGATATTCATCATTTTGTAAATAATTTAAATGTGACCTGAGCTTGTTAGAAATAGCAGCGACTTATGTAAACAACTGATTGTAGCTATTGAAAGATATCTTCAAAACATTCAAAAATCTTTTTGAAGCTAAGTTTATCAGCATTTATCAAAAACACAAATACAATGCATCTATTCTGTGACACTTGTAAGTTAAAGAATGAAGAAAAAAATCCAGGAACAGGAAGCATACTTGTTCTCAAAGGCCTTAAGACCGAGTGTTGGGAAGCTTGCAAATCCACAATTATCTCCACCCGTAAAGAACCACTGAAAGAACCCCCACAGGAAACTGAAGGAGAAGAATTTCCCTAAAGTTTTCACTTGTTTCCTGCAGTTCAAGCATTTAGAATTATGCAAGGGAGTCTTGGGAGAAATATGTTACACATGCAAGCAGAAAATGGTGATCTTACTTGGCTAACTTGGCACCCTGGGGAGTGTGGAAACTGTTAATAAGGTGAGCAGTTGCAGTGCCGCTTGGATAGATCAGTTTGAAGTCAATAATCATTATCTGTAACAAGTATCTTGGTTACAAGTATGTTATCAATACAATCCTAGAGACTCTAGGTGGAAATTTCGATCATTATTTGAGGCTATGTTTTATTTCCAAACAGTCAAATAGGTAATATTTTGAAGACTTACCAAAATATATTCAAATCACATTCTTAATTAACATTAACAATTTAATATTTAAAAAAAAAAATGACAAACAATGTTGATTGGCAATTGCAAACCCAGCCAGTTTTCAGTTTTGATCAATTTAAGCAGGTTATGTGTTTGGAACCCTTTATAGTGTGTGTGGGTGTTACCATCAAATAGATGAAAAATTGGAATTGTACCTTTCGGAGAGGGACAACAGAAAACAGCCCAAGGAAGCTAACAACAAAAAGAAATCCAATCATCCATCCAAGAGAAGGGTTCTTCATGTTCTGTGCGGAGTTTGCTTCATGTGATTGATTGGCAATAACTTCACTCATGCCGAACAGGTAACTACCAAACCCTCCTGTTAAAGTTGAATAATTGCGATGCTTATTAAATGCACGTTCCGGTAAAACCATATAAGGATTCATTGCATAAAATAAGAACACAAGTGTTTTCACAAGTAAGATGGATATAATTTTCGTGTCATATGGCTAATGTCTCGACAAGCAACTTTTGCCATTATATGTAAAAAAGAGTCAATTTGAATTGCATTTTACATTTTTTACTAATGACCCAAACATGTAAATCTGAAAACGTAACATAATAAACGGTCTGCGGGTTATAAAGTACCCCAAGCATACTGCTTAATTGCTTCATTCACAAACATCGATTTTGATAATTATACTTGGGGGTGTTTGTTTTGACTTTCATTTTTGGGCTTATAAGCTTATTTGATTTGGCTTATTTTTCTTAAAACAACTAGATTGACAATTTAACGAATCTCAGTCAACTCCTACAAACTGTGTTTGCTATCAAATAGCTATATCAACAATAGAAAACAACTATCACCTTACGACAGAAATTCAATAATGTCATTTTGTTCATTATAAGAATCGGTAAGGATTAGTCTTTCTTGTATCAATCATAATGCAAATCTAAACATTTAAGTATAAATTCTTAATACAGACTGACATTATAAATTGGATGCAAGCTTCTTATTTGGTTTTATGGTTATATCTTTTTGTTTAACCATAATCATGCCTAAAATCCAGTATCAAAAACTAAAATATAGCTAATTCTTTCAGTTTTGAATTGATAAAAGTAGATATGTGTTACGTCTTTTGTAACCAGAAATGCCAACAACTAATAATTGGTTAATAACGGAGTTGGCAACACGGGCCGGCCGAGTTAGTTAATGGGTTGAAACATGCTCAGATCAAACGGGTCAACTAGGTGGGTTGCATCGGGTTGGGTAACATGCTTAGTTTTTTTTTGGTAACATACCAGTTACCATTTGAATATAGTTTGACAAGAAAAAGGTGCTTAGCCTATATAGTTATGTTCTCCAACAAAATATATACATATTTGGTAAGGAAACTAATACGTTGTTGTATTGATTTTGAGCATCCCATCCGCTGACCAAACAACTTTTTTGTATGTCTTAAGCAAGTGGATTTGTGCATGTTCACAGATTCATATTGCCAACTCAAAGGATTCTGTTTATAAATCAATAGCAAAGAAGCCAATATGAAATGACATTCCACCATACGCCACCTATACATGACTCTTTAGTTAACAAAAATTAATAATAATTTTTTTTGATTAAGACCCTAATCCCATCAAAAAATAAAAATAAAATAAAATAAAAAATCACAATTCAAGTGTTAACTGATTGAAAAAATATATAATTTTCTTTTTCTTTTTCTTTTTTCTTTTTTTTTTTTTTTCTTTGTAATGTACCATTTATTTATTCTCTTATTAAATAACAAAATAGAAAGATGGAGTTCTTTAGATAGAGCCAGAAGACAAATATTATTGAAGTTAAGAAAGAGACAACAAGTTGAAGTTGAAATCCAAAGATCGCTTTGTATATTAAATAATTAGAAAATAATAGAGGGCGAACTAAACACTGTCATGTGGACCTTAATTAGATAATGGAATATGGGCCACATGATCATAATGTCCCCCATTCAAGCCTATTTTGGTGCCACATCCTACATATGTTCATTATTTAGATGGTTTCATATAGTTATTGCCTGTTTTGTTTACAAGTTTATATGGATGCATACCTAATTAACAACAATAATCGATGTTAATTATGTTAAGTACACTAAATGAAAGATTCTCTACAACTTAGAGAAAAGGTTGGGTATTAAAATATCCATCTAACTTAACTAATACCTTTAAACTTAGATCAAGAACAGCTTGTTCAATTAAACAAAAGACCATTTTGTTTAAAAAGTGCCTATTGATAACTATTTTCAACTCCAGTGTCAGTGCAAATCAATTGATTAGCATTCACGATATTTGAAGGCCATTGATGTCGTTTTAGCTTGTAACTGTACTTTTATAAACAAGTTGATGTATGTTTACTTTACAACAACTTTTGATCCAACCCATCACTGGCACCAGATACTATAAGGTTTGAAAATGTCGATGGACAAGGTTTTCATTATTGAATATATTTATTGTAAATAGGAAAATCATGTTTCAACATTTATTGAGAAAGTGACCAAGTAACTAGAAAGTGATCACTCCATTGTCCTGTTTGTTGGAAGAAATAATCGTTCAAGTGTGTATTGAGGGGGATTCATGTGAAAATTTAATGCAAACACAAATATGAAGTGACACATAGAAGAAAACATCTTCCTTAAATATAGCATAAGTTTACCATAAAAGTACTTGGCATGCAAGTTCCATAAATAATAGCAACAGAGTGCTGCATGATCATGATAGTGAAATCTCGGGTTGTTTGACTAATATGTATATGAAATCAGATTAGTTATACCAGTTATGATTTTGTCAGCAGTTATGTTTGCTATCCTGTTAGGTTTGTTGGAGGTTTTTGTTGTAGTTTATTATCAAGCGCTTCCGTTTGGCAAGGTCTGATAACTTTATTTGTCTTGTTGTTTGCTTCTTGTAGGAATATTGATAAGGATCTTTGTTACTATCATATCATACTTTTTGTTGTACATTTTGTGAATTATTTGGCTTGTGTCACTGTCATATCATTTGATAAAGTTTCGGCTAATGTTAGTTGCAAGATGCAAATCTGACCACAAAAAATCATAATCTCCAAAGAAATAGGACTCTTGATAAGTATGATCTAAGTTGGTTATCAATAATTCAGCTACTAGTTTTAGTCCACAAAAACTAATATCAACCAGCCTTGGTCATATTATTTGAATATCTAAACAGCTTATTGAATTCTTTGAACTTTGAATCCAACACATAATTATTAAAAATTGTTTTGACAAATTGGTGGCATGTTCAAGAATTGAGAAATGCAAATTAAATATAACACAAAAGTACTGAATAATCAATTTGGCATATAACACCACAACAACAAAAACACCCCTCTCTCCTATAACACCAGGTGCGGTCGTGCACCCATGGACCCCACAATTGAGAAAAAATAAAAGAAAAACTTTAATGACGGAAAACGCGAGCCACGGTGTGCAAGTGGCCCCGTCCAGTTGCGTTTTCCTGGACCATTTCAGTTGGTCACGAAAACGCAAGCCACGGTGTGGACATCTCGCCATCCGGTCGCGTTTTGCCAGAAAACACCAACGAAAACGTACCGAGAGCTCTAAGCATAAGTTAATTGTTTGGAATTTGCTTTTCAGAGACTAAAAAGACGTTATAACCACAAAGCAACTAATACTAATAATATAAGGTCTTTAACAATATGACATCCCTTAAGTCTAATCAAACAATATAGCACAGCTCAATTAAAAACACAGACTAATATTGATAAGGGTATGTGAAGAAGAGTCTAAAGAACGTACCAGAAAAGGCGATACCAGAAGTAGCAACAACACAGGTCTGAATAACAGTATTCTCCTGCCTGGTAAAAGGCTGCTTCAACAAACCCGACTTACCAAGAAACTTGGTCCATGTTTTCACAAAGAAAAACCCCAACAAACCCGCCGATACATTTAAAGACGGGATTATACCAGTTGTCAGATTCAGTTTCATCACAATAAACGTAAACAATATTCCCAAAATAAAACTAACAACGAATGCACGAACTGTTAGTTGTTTCTCCCATGTTGGAACTTTCTTGCTCTCGAATATTCTCTCTGTTGATTCTTCCGTTTTTGACATTCTATTTTCTTTTTCTTCTTCTTCTTGGGAAATGTTTGATGTTGTTCGTTCAATCGCCATTTTGATATGTTTGTGATTGGGGTGATTATATTTGCCTTGATATGATGAAATGTGTCAGTGTGTTGTAGTATATGGTGGGGGAAATTGGATTGAATTGGACGTGCAGTGACAGCTATTTTTGTTTTGTTTTGTTTTATACGGAGTATTTTGTAGTCGACATGTATGGCTTTAAATTAGAGGTATCTCAATTATATTTGAAAAATTTTAAAGTGAAAACAATACGAAATAGTACTAACAACGCAATTGTCGTGCATAGGTTAAAAAAAATACATGAAATTTGTCTAACGTGATAAAATGCATATAATATATGTGTATGCATCTAACTTTGAGCTAAAAATATATTATTATGCATTTAAAGGACTAGAAATGCATTTAATTCAAGTCGACCTATTTTTAATGTGAGGTTATGCACGGATTTAAGCATGTGTTGGTTGTGCGACGGCACATGACCTACATTTTCTAAAAGCCCTATTTCTAGATTTGTAACACCAGTATAAACTTAGTTTTTTACGTTTCTATCCAAGTAAATGATGTTTTCTGATGGACTAAATACGTTTTACAATGTTGGAAGTTAGTGATATAAGTTAAAAGGGAGAAATTGGGTTCAAAATTCGATTCTAATGGTATGCAAGGGTGTGTTAGGGTGGAGGGTGTGTTAGGGTGGAAGGTGTGGTTGAGGGTTTTCTTTCGCCACATCAGCTTCATATCAGTTTTTTCTCTCTTAAAAACTTTTTCCTTCAACCATTGCAGCACATTCTCTCTCTTCCATCAACTTTTTTTTCCCCATTTTATCATTTAAAAATACTCTCAAAACACAAATATACACACAATACATTTAAATAATATTTTCTTTCTCTTGAACATTCTCTCTCTCTCTCTCTCTCTCTCTCTCTCTCTCTCACCTCTTATTCCTTCGACACTCAATTCCCGTTTGGTTTTCCCGTATGAAGAGGTGGTGAGTTTATATGCTTCACGAAAAGAAAGTCACCCTTNAATTTTTATAAAATTATCGATAACTCAATTCTCATGTTTATAAAAATATAATGCGGTGAATTTAGAAAAGGTCCCAAAATTACCGGTTGTCACAAAGGATGACACAAAACCTAATAATTTTGCCCTGTTGGTGCTTCCGAGTTTAACCCTTATATTTTTGTGTTTTCAATTTTAACACTATATATTGATCTTTAAAAATTATCTTGATTAATTACCATCATTTAAGGCATGACAATTGTTTCGGATGTAACTATGTTTCAATAAAATTTTACACATATATTTCATAAAAAATAATGCACAATTTCATATATGGCATATAACCCTTAATCTTTATGACATTGAAAATAATTTTTAAAAGTTCTGAAAATTCAATAGTTTATCGATGAGAAAAAAAAGATATATGAAAATACAACATAGAAAAAACACAATTTGCTATTGACCTGGTTATCAAATTCTTTTATTTTTTTATTTTATTTTATTTTATTATTATTATTATTATTATTATTATTATTATTATTATTATTATTATTATTATTATTATTATTATTATTATTATTATTATATTTTGTATTAGAACGAAAATTTGATGAAGTTTAATGACTTTGTAGCAGATAGATATTGTTCAAGGGCCTCTAATGTAACAAGGCACAAGGCCTTCAAAATTCACGAGACGGCACTGGTGTTTATAATTATATCTCATCCTTCTTATTTTAAGATTTTTTTCTCATTTGATTCTAAGTTTTTGGAGGAGAATCAAATATATTCTTTTAAATTTTAAAATTTATAAAAATGACAAGTGTTCTCGGTTGACATCTAAGAAGATGATGTTCTAAAATTTCAAAATCTTTTACTAATGTAGATATAAAATAAATAAAAGTTGATGGAAGCAAAATCTGGTGAAGAAAATGCATAAACTTATGTGTTTATCAGTTTTTCCGATGTTCATCATTATAATATTCATTGTTTTCTCCAATAAATTTTTGAATTTTTTTATAAAAAACTAAGAACAAAAGTTAAATTGAGCAATGACCACTGAAGTTTTCTTTCTAAAAACATATTAACATTATGTTTATTTTATGAAATGATGAACATTGTGGAATGACACATTCGATTGACGAAGAAAAACCTTTGCGCATTGTTTTCTTCACAAATTATATATAAGGGTGCGTTCATGCGAGAACTGTATATTTGGTGAGAATATGAGAAATTCTGGAACTACACGTGCAAAAACTTTGAAAATATTCCACAAGATACAGCATAGTGGTGAATGTAGAATCCCATAAAATAATTTTGAAATTCACATGTGACTAGTTACGCAAAAAAAATGTGATTTTTACCGTAAATCGCATGAAAACCATATTTTACATGTGACTTTGTAAAACCACATATCTCAAAAATTAGAAGAAAAAAAATCCACAAGGTAGAGGATATTGGATGATGAAGAATCCCTGAAAGAAATTTGTAATGCACATGTAAATTGTTATGAAAAAATCAAATGCGATTTCTTCATATATGAAAATATGCACATGTGAAGAAATCGTATTTTCATTTTTTTCATAAAACTTTACATGCGAATTTTATTTTTTTTTTTTTTTTTTTTTTTTTTTTTTATTCAAACATTTTGAATATGCGGTCAAAAAGATTCTCATGTTGTCACGAGATATGATATTCTCACATGTATGCTTCCCTATATGTATAGGGTTCATAAGTTATACAATTTTCAAAAATTTCTATTTTTAGAAACCCTAATTAGAGTTCATAAATATTATTAGACAATGTTTCCAAAACTGATAGCAAGAAGCAATAGGACAACAACTGTCATTCATTAGGAGTGACAGTTGTTTAAATTTACAAAGTTGTGGGTGAAACTCGTTGTCTGCATGTATTTATGGATGATATGCACAAGCGGTGGATGTGCTTATGTAATGGGTTATAGCTAATCATAGGTTAAGTATTTTCATATGTGCTTTATTTTATAGTACTTTCTTGCTTGGATTATATCATGCACTTTGGGTTTAAGGGAGGCTCGCGTGCCATTTGTATTCCCTTTTGTAATTAAAATTTATAAGTAGACTAGGCTCTTATTTAATTAAATGTATCTCAAAAAAGATGAGACACAAGGAGGCCTTGACCAACTAGAAGATCCTATGGAGTACAAAAAGAGGAGAGAACATGGAGTACAAAAAGAGAAGAGCACAGTGAGAGCACGGGGGAAGATGATCCACCTGGACTAAGGAGAGAATCACAAGCGATGTAGAGAAGACACAAAGTCCGAAGCTACCTTCTTGCCCTGTGTCATAAATTAACTCCTTAGGAATAGGCCCCAAGTTGATTCCTGAAATGGTTCTCGGGATCAACATTAAATTAAAAAAAAAAAAAAAAAAAAAAAAAAAAAAAAAAAAAAAAAAAAAAAAAAAAAAAAAAAAGGTTATAAATTCAGCTTACGGTTAATCTTTTTATATAATAAAACAAAACCCCTAGTGGGTACTTTCGTATTTCGGAAAAAAGAATATTTCCTTATTAGGTAATATTTTAATTATTATTTTTTAATTTAAAATTTTGTTTTGTTGATATACTACACAAGTAAAAGATAAATATAAAAAATATATATAATGTGCAATACTAAACAAGTAGAAGATAAATAAATAAAAAATAGATAAGATACAACTAACAACATGATTAAATTTTTTAAATGATTATCTTTAATAATAAACAAATATAATTAAAAATCATAAATCAAACAAAACAAAGATTAAATTATTTGTTTTTTAAAAAAATAAAAATATATCATTTAAAAAAAAATTTAAAAATAACCCGCGCGTGCGCGGGCATTATAACTAGTATACAAATATGTTATTACGTACTAAACGATATTGTTCACTTAAGTTATTGAGATTATTTATTTATTTATTTATTTATTATTATTTATTATTTATTATTATTATTATTTTTTCACTTGTTACTCAACTTTGCGTCTTTGTTAACTTTAGGTACCGAACTTTTGAAAAACCTTCATTGACGTTACTCTCAACTATAGGTGCACATTTCGGTTAACCGGTTCGGTTTTACCCGAACCGGTTTGGGTGGCCGGTTTGAGTCAACGTGGTCAAGAACCAGTCGGGGCGGTTAACCGGTTCGGTTCCAAACCGGCCTCGAGAGGAAAAAACCCAAACCTATCCGAACCGGTTTGGTTTCGGTTATATGCGGTTTGGTCGCGGTTAACCGGTTTGTACCGGTTTGTACTCTTCTATTTGTTTGAAAGTTGTGATGAAACTAATAAACAACACTTCTATTTATACTAAATAAGAAATGGTAAAATGGTAATTTTGAGCCTAAATAATTAAAAGCCGGTCCCCCCACGCTCCTTCCCATTTAAATTCAAAATTCAAACTTTCAAATTTCAAAAATTCAAAAAAAAACCCGCCCCCTACTGCCAAACCGGTTCCTAACCGGTTAACCGGACCGGTTCATATAACCGGTTAATAAAAACCGGTGTCCAAACCGCCTATTTTCTTGAAATCTATAACCGGTCCCTAACCGGCGGTTTATGGAAAAACCGGACCGGTTTGGGTCAAAACCGGGTTTGACCGGTTTGGTTTTTCAGTTCGCTATCAGTCGCGGTTCGGTTAACCGGTTCGGATGTGCACCTCGACTCTCAACTGGTTACCTTTTTACAAGAAGTAACCTTATGCCACATCAATTAAATAAAAAAATCCACCTCATTTCAAATGGTCCACGTCATCTAAATATGAATCTCTATAAAATCCTTTTAAACATTTCTATCTCATTCTGCAAGTGCAAGTGCTTTAGTCACAATCTTTGGTCTATTATTTCAATCTTCAAAAAGTCGAGAAAGTTATTTTCAAGCTGCAGAATTTTAGAGATTAAACAACTCTAAATCATTAAAATCAAATAACATTCTCCAATATGAAATCAGAACAAAAATGAGTTTGAAAAACATAAAACACCAATCTTACGCATCAAAACATTTTATAAGCATAAAAAACCTCTAAATCAATCCGGCAAGATCTAAACTTAGAAGGCATTTGAAGTCTGACGGCAGCAAATCTGGTGATGGTTACAACGCAGAGCTATTGGTGACATGGTCCAAACCAAGCGCTGACAGCAGTTGCTAATATAGTGTGGCACCCTGTTAGATGGTCACAACGCAGAGCTATTGGTGACAAAGAAAACATTTTTTTTCCTACCAAAAAGATGTACCAAAAGGTCTGGATGATTAGAGCCCTAACAAATTGGCTTTTGGAACACCTCATAATAAAGTTTCATGTTTGCACAAGAGTGCAAACATTAATCATTAATCCCAGCAAGAACATATTTAATATGCAAAATAAACCAAAAGCAGCTAGATGATAAAGCCAAACATCAGTTGGACAAAAAAATCTCACTCTAAGGTGCTAGTGAATAGATAATAACCACTACAATTTTCATGCCGTTTTAAATATGCATAACTTGCCACCATCAGTGAATTATAGGCTTCAGAGGATGAGCTCTCAGTTCTGACATATTCAAGCTTGCATCAAGCTCTTCATCTAATTCTCCGATAACACTTCTGAAAGCGCCAAGGATAAAAACAGCTTAGTAAATACTCTGAAAAAAACAGAAAAGTTAAACTGCAATAAATAACAACACACTTCAATTCATTTCCAATCAGGTCAACCTTTTTCAAAAGGGAGGTGATTTGTACACCACTTTTTTTCTCCATCCACCACTAAATCATGCATAGCAGTGTTGTACTGTGTGCATCACTGGTGTAATTTAGTGGTGGATGGCAAAAAAAATGGTGTACAAATCACTTCCCTTTTCAAAAGTCTTTCTTGAAACCATTTACCCTTAAAAAAACAGTTACAAAAATCATCCAGGCATGTAAGAATTTACAAGTTCCAGTCAAAACTGCCCAAAAAGATCAATTTTGGAAATTGACGTGATTTAGTAACAAGTTTTAAGTCCGTGACAAAATTACAAATACGGTAATTATGTTGTTATTTATTGCAAATTTCTAAAATAATAACGGACAGATATGGTTATTATTTTATATTTCTAGAAGCACCATACATGTTATCACCCCTTATGATGTAGAGACCCAATACAAGTTGTTGAACACCTTCCTGCAAGTAAGAGAAGCAATAAATGTTACTCAACAGAAAGATGGCCAATCTTAAACCGTTAAACAGGAATTGGCATGGTTAAACAACCAATGAAGGAAACACAGACACAGAGGTACAAATTCAACTAAGGACTGGCTCAATTTGGGTTATGTTTTATCTCATACGGTCAACTCAAAAAGTTTAGCTAAGATGGGATGAATTGAATGCATAGTTGTTAAAATCATATGAGTCAGGTTAAAATATACCTAAAACCAATTGAAGTGGTATTCTGACTCAGATATACACGTGACCCAAAACATGACTCACGAGTTGAAGACATACTCGGATCGAGTCTATTCAACTCATAACTCACTGGAGTTGGAGAAAATGAGATGAACACATCATTTATTGTTTACTTGCTTTATCTTCGTGTTTTAAAATAAAATTTTAAGGCACACACGTCAAAAAATATGTGATCGTTTTGGCATAAAACTTTATAGATTATCTCACATGTGGCCGTTAAATTCAACGATAAAAAAGTCATGGTACCTGATGAATTTCCAAGTGAAAGTACTGACTCAACTTGTAATAGGTATAGATTCGTGACTCACTAACCCATATAAGTTTAACAATCATTGTCAACACTACACATAAACACAAAAATATTTAGGATGACTATTAACACTGTATTATTGGCATCAGTTTACAATGCATAACGATGTAGCATAAACAAAAAAAACTACACAAGTGTGGAACATATATATATATATATATAGTAGTTCAGAAAGCAGCTGGGATCCTCTAAGCGGATAGGTATTCCACTATTCCTAATGATAGCTTTTACTCTAGGGGTCATGAGTTCGAATCCAACATTTAATGAATTACCACGGATGCTCAATGAGAAAACAACAATTTTCACCTAATTGTGTGTGTGGTTTACAGAGCCACACGAGAAAAATAATTGAAGCCTTAACATCCACACAGTAAATGAATCATTGAGACCATAATATTCCAAAGAGAGTGTTGATCAATTATGTTCTATTTTTATTATGAAATTCGAACTGACCTTGGTCGAGTAAACTCTTTCATGAGATTCATCAAGAATAATATTTGTAGCTTGATCAAACCCTTTCAAGAGACCCTGAATAACAAGCCAATATTACTGCCAAAGTAATTTAGATTTGTAAGAACCACTGTACCATAATCATCCGAATAAAAGGAATAGCTCACCACTATGTTGCGTCCATCATTCGTAATAACAGAGATGATTTCTGTAAAAGAAAAAAAGATAGAAACCCATGTGTTATTCATAGTAACTAGTTAATGTCAAATGCAACAATCAATTTTAAACAGGAAAATGCAACAAGAAAGTAAACATGAAGAAATGATGTACTTACGATCAACGACCGATTCAAGTCCAGGCCCACCCAGCATTTTGCAGATACTGCTAGAGAAACACCTCAACTTAATTCTCTTGTTAAATCCTTTAAAAGAGGAAATTTAGGAGTCACAACAATTTGCAGAAAGGGTAATTATCTGTGAGAAACAATTATGACAGAAAGTCTAATGATCATGCTTAAACAAAATTTTATAAACTAATGCTACATATAACGAAATCAAGGCTTCTGGTGATATGTTCACCGACTCCAATAAATAATTAAAAAAAAAAGGACTACAAGATGAAATTATCAAGAGAAACAAGTATGACGACTTTTACATCAGCACCTTGAGAAGAATCATCTAACTCTTTTCTTTCATGGCGGATTTCCAATAGATTAGTATATACTGATTTAAACTTGTAAATTATAGGTACTGGGAATGTCTTCATCTCTATTTCTCAAGATGCTACCAGTTTTGGCACAAAGAAAAATTCAACCTTGCAAATTAGTAACCCTTATTAACATTTTCTACAGCTTATAGGTTAACTGTTGGGCATACATTTTCCTCGCAGTTGATGATAACCCTTGTAAACATTTTCAACAACTTAGAGTATAACTGCTTTTATTCAATGCCCATCAAAGCTGTTGTTTTCTAGAATTTGGACTCATTAGCCTAGCCGATCCCAACTACCAGTCAAAGTCATTCCAGAGATGGAATTCTTCAGCCATAATTTTCTTTTTTCTTCCTTATTATATAATTATTTAATTAAGTAGTTGTCGCAATACTCCACAACAAAATGTAGTAGTTTGAAAAAACAAGGCCACTGTCACAAGTGCTAGAGCATTAAGGTTTCATCTAGAGGTGGAAAAATAACAGTGTTGGGCAACTTGTTATAACTACTAAATCAGGCTGGGTTGATCCCCTTCCCTAAACAAGATTTTTGTTTGAGTATATAGGTAATACACTACATATAATTACAAAACATGTTAATTTAGGAAGCTACTAAAGGTACGCAAAAGTTGGTTTCAACTGACATGACCGAAGAACCAAACTAGAACCAGCTCTATTAGCTTCAGTCCTCAGCTTTAGAGCCTTTGGGTGAACTTTAAACCATTTTGACCAATTTCTTTCTGGCAAGTCTTTGTGTTCCTCATTTAATCGTTATCAGTAATATACTGATATAAAACCCAAACCAACCCATTTTACATAAATGAGTAAAAAATGGCCATCTATAGTGCCAAAAGGGATTCTCAAACACTAATTAGCTATTGGATTCTAACTGCTCTTTACTGTCATTAATCAGAAAACTCCTCATGGGGTTCAATCCCAGAGCATCCCTAGTATGATCATTTCAGAATCTGCGGATAGTTGTGTTCTCATTCTTCACAACATCATGATGGGTTCAATCTGAAAAGGAGATAATTTTCACTAAGTTGACTCATGCATTCTTGGCCCAATGTTACTTTCAATCAATTCCTGATAGTTCACTCTTCACGTAGTCAAGAGAATCCTTTTGTACCTCTACACTTGTCTATGCTCATGATAATAGAGGTTGAGCAATTCCTTGACAAAAAAATTAGTATCAAGAACAACATGTAGGGGGCAAAATTTGTCCAGGCCCCCAAATCTTTTGGTCCTAACGGATTCATGTCAACCATAAACAGCATGCTCAAGTCTTTCTAAAAAATAGAAAAGCAAAAGTGTGCTCAAGACTGATTTTTAATCTGGTAGCCAAATATCTCAGCATACTGCTAAACCCCAAAGTGAGGTTAGATGACACATTAGGAGTACTAAACATTGTCAAATCTACAGACAGTTAGTTGGGAAACTATGACAAAAGCCCTTCTAATTCTCTTTAACTCCCTATTTTTGGTTTGTGAGTGCAGCTCTGTGGTGATAGTGTCATATCCTAAATTATTGAGTATGACAATGAAGGATAGAAATCCAAAGGAAGCAGTTTAGGAACTCTCTTACAAAAATGGAAGGCTTGGAGACTAAAAATCAATTATTAGAACTAGAGAGAGGAGACAAGACAGAATGGTATTCAGTTTTCTTAATAGTCTCAGCTAATATGGCCCACTAAGTAATTGCAAAATCACAAAAAGCTTCCATCATAAGTATGTAGCATCTTTTACATAAAATGTGGGAATTATAATATAATGTTCCATTTAATTAATAATTATAAGATATCTTCTTTAATTTATATGTTTTAGACTAATATATATATATACACATACACATGTACAAAAACCCAAGCATGTATCATATATATTTTGAAAATTTACGAAACTCAAATTATCCACACATCACACTCTTATTTTTTCTGCACCTGCAGTTAGAAGACAGATATCTGACTATGACATGGCCAGACTTAGATTTTTATGTTGTACTAGCTACTACATTCCTTGTCAACTAAAGCATCACAATAATTTGTTGCTTACTGTGTGTAACACCCCAAACCCAGAGTGAAAGGATTCCCAATGCCCCAACCACCAAACCCAAACTTCTCAGTTTCTATCAATGTGAGACTATGACAGTGATCTGAGAATTGTCATGACAACAGGCGATGTGTAAAAAGTTATACAAGAAACAGACAATTTAGAGTCCTAGCAGATGTGTCATGTAAGGTGTTGTGGCTCATAAGCCTGCTAGAAGATATGAATAGATTATTAATGGAGGATAGTAATTTACTTTGATGGTGCATCAGCTATTTTTAATGCATCTAAAAGTGCTTTATTCCAAGGTAAGGCACATAGAGCTGCACCACCACTCCATATGAGAAAAAGTGAGAGAAGATAACTGAACACTACATTCTCAATAAGAGCAACAGGAACATTTATTCACTAACATTTCGGGTCCTATTTTCTCAGCAAGTTTCGGCGGAGGGGAGATCCCATATGGTGATCATGATTCTCTAGCATAAACTAATTTAAGTTGCTAGATCTGTCGAAGATATGTGCCTCCAGAGTACAAATACACAATTCTTTTCATCTTTTCATTTTTCTCACAAAGAATAATACTTTATACAATGATACAAATACGAAATGAAAAACATTAACAGTAACAGAAGTACAGAACAATAACAAATTCTTATTTATCTTTTTGATTGGATAGTAGTTGGCAGCCTGTTATAAAACAGTAAAACATAAATATAACATCTTTTTCAGGGGAACAAAAGGAACAGTCTGCAATTAGTATTAACTGGTTGGATAATGGTTACAGAAAAGAGGAATGAGGATAGACAGCCTTGTTGTGACTTAAAGAACACATATAACACTCTTCTAGTGACTCACAATGATGGAAACCTTGCAATAGGAACTATTTTCCGCATTTATCAAAGTTGTCATGAAAAGCATCATGCTATTACAAGGGCTGATATGACAAGGTATCGTTGTCCTCGCCCAATAAACAAAGTTAAGTACTTATGTAGTAATTTATCATTACTCGACTTCAGTAATTTTTCAGTTGTGGTCTCATTATTTAGGTGAAGGATTCAGTATATATGATATTACGTTGTTTAATTTTGTCTCCCCATGGTTTAGTTTCTCAGTTTGATATATGTATCGACAACTTCATAGAAAAATCAAAATCGTTCTTAGAATTACCAGGAATGCCCCCAAGCCAGCAAAAATCATTGTGATTAATATAAGTCTAGTGCGTATATAATTGCACCACAAGTTCAGTCCACTTTCATAATATACACCTCCCCCTGTTTATGTTCAGTTAGAACGTTATCGAAGCTCAACCCTTTTTATCACGCTATCTACACCTTGTGGAATAGTCATACACATACTTACTTATTCCCCCTCATAATTTCTACAGAATCTACAACCCACATACTTGAATCCTAATTCGAATGATTATTGCCTAACCAAAGATAAACTTCTAAAACAAAAGCCTGATAACAACACCAGAGAATCAATCACAATATATGTATAAATCTTATAGAAAGAACAACAGCCATCGCTGATCTAAACTAAAATAAGCTCTCCTGTGTTTGACAATCACAAATAGAAGATCTAGGGTAATATAACCTAAGCTGTACATGTTACCCTAGTTACACAACCTTTTCAGAAGTTTAGGGTGTGTTTAGTTGAACAAAACACTCATGTTCTCGACAAAAGAATGCCGAAAACAGAGAAACCGTATACAACCTTTTTTCAGTTTTCCTCCATATTCATTTATAAATCCCCATTTCCCTTGCAACCGGAAAAAATAACAGCATTTACACACGTATTAAAAATTTTGAACTCTTTTTTGGGAAATAAAAAGCCTTTCCAGTTTTTTACAAATTTAAAAACAGAAAGCTAGAAAATGTTTTCTTCAACTAAACGGGCCATTTCGGGTATGTTTACTTGTGGAAATATCTTAAGGCTTTTTAAAGAAAAATACTTGTATGAAAGCTGGAAAAAGAAAATGAAAAAGGGGTTTAAATCGAAGGTTGTCAAGAAAATGTTTCTAGAAGCATGATTTTTAGTTTTCTTCAACATCGTCTAAAGGCGTTTTTGAAAATTTCAAGAGACAAAACCTCCTCCCTTTTCTAATAAAATAGAACAACCGTCTTCCGCAGCATAATTTGTGCAAAACAAGAAAACCTGAAATCCCAAAGCCCCCCGGTTTCCTTCATCATTTTCAAACCCTAGTAATGCGCGAAGATAATAAAAACCTTACAAAAGTAGAGAAATAAAACTAGGAAATGTTTCTTCCAACTAAACGAGCGTTGAGCATTTTCAAAATCAAATTAGTAAACTCTAAATTAGACCAAAGTTGGTTCCATTCTATGCATTGAAACCCATCTAACAAACTTAAACTAAACTTTTAACTGAATGAGTAATAATAATTTACATTGATTTCACATGGTCGAACAGATGGTGTGCAATAAACAAAGATTTAATACTCTAATTTATTAGGGTGAAGTTGGTATGTACCTGTTCTGCTAGGTTTTGTTTTGGAAGAATGAAACCAAAGACGGTCTTCCGACTTGTTATTGCATAGTCCTTTAAATGCCCCACAAGTTTAAATGCCCCAGTACAATGAACCAGACGCCTGCTGCCCCAAAATCTTTCTTTTTCTTCATATACCCCAGAGGCGAAATGTTTAGGCGAAATGCTTAATAATGTGAAGTGGTGTCCCCACCATTTACCTTCATGGTACATCTTATCATATGTACTTCTTGGACGAGTTGGACCCCCATTTCTTAAGCGACTTAGCTATTTTGTCTTTTTGTAACAAATTGTTAATTACACTTTTGGTCCTCATTGTTTACTTGTTATTTTATTTTTGTCACTCTTTCTTTCTTTATTTTTTAAATGATATATTTGTCTTTTCTTTTAATGTAAGCCGTTTAAAACTCACAAACAATTTATATGCCTCTGGTATCTTTTATATTATCTTTTATATGAAAAAAGAATTGCTAACTGTCTCAACACTTATCATGTAAATGACATTTGGATTGGTTGACTCACTTAAAGCAATACACATAGCAGTAAGAGTACATAGTGATAGAAACGGTTGGGCAAAATACTTTATTGCAACACTCTTTCTTTATTTTATTTTTGTCACCAACATACACACCTCACAATATTTCATTCTCTCTCTAACCTTTCACCGCCGGCTCCTTTTCCGGCACACTAGCAGTTTCCGGCCGCCGAAGAAATTTTCCGGCGAGATCCTTTCTTCTTCAATTCGATAGATCGGTATGTTTACAATATTTCTGGAGCTTGTGAGCTTCTAGCTCCCTCCGTAGCACCCTCACGCGCCACCACCACCACCACAGTCGACGCCACCCTACCGCCGCTGCCACTCCACCACTTTTCTCTCTTCGTATAGCCTTCACGCGCCCCTCCGAAACCCTAATTTTTATATCGATTTAAATCCGGTTGAGATTCATTTATTTTAACAAAAAGCTTTTTAATAAATGTTTGGAATTGTTAAGCATGATATGGATCTGTGATGGGTTTGAATGAATATTGGCATTATGGAAATTTTAGTCAAGCATGATATGGGTTTGGATGATTTTTCCGGCGAATGATGAAGATTCCGGTGGCCGGTAAATCAATAAATCACCACCAGATCCGGCAAGGGTGTTTGTTTGTTTGTTACCGAGTCAACTCGGTGTTATTGTTGTATTTAGTGGTGATTGTAGAGTTTGGTTTTATTGGATATTGGTTAGTTTTGTAGCTTATTTCATGTGTGATTCGAAATGGACAGATTGATTATTTTTTAGGGTGTGTTTATCTAGTTATTTTTTAGGAAGATGGAAAGGATCTGGGTTTTGGATCCTTGATGTTCATCAAGGAGGAAGGAAGAGTGCAGGGGTGTGTGTGGGGAAAGAGAAACACAAACATATATAGACAAAAATGAAATATAAAGTAAACCAGAAGGACTAAAAATGTAGTCCATACTTTTTTTTTGAGAAAAAGACAAAATAATGAAGTCGCCTAAGTTTTGTGGGCCCAGTCGTCCAAAAATAACATGCAGTACCATGTACCATGAAGGTACATGATGGGGACACCACTAGGGACAAGTGTCACATTATTAAGCATTTCGCCTAAACATTTTGGGCTACATCCGCCTCTGGGGTATATGAAGAAAAAAATTTTTTTTTTGGGCACTAGGGGTGTGGTACATTGTACTTGTGGGGCATTTAAAGGATTTTCCCTAAAAAAAATATGTGCCGAAAAGGTGAAGTGGAAATGTGTTTTGTTTTTCGGGTTTTGCTTTTTCGTGTGACTAATTACAAGGCCGACCAGAATGGCGATCTAGGCGACCCTGCAACAAGTAAGTTGTTACACTAACTGCCAAGCTATTTTTATTTTTTATTATTACTTATTTTATTTTTTTCAATTCAAAATTTTTAAACAACAAATTTAAACTTCATTAATGATAAAACTCAAACATTACAATACTAATTAAAAATTTAAATTAATAATCTAAGTTGTAGCGTGGCTTGATTGCTGCCTTCATATCCATAAGTTCTTGTTGTTGTCGTGGGGGCAAATTTGGATCGATTGTTGTATTGTAGAAAATTATGTCTTGGTCCCGTTTCGTTTGGGCCATCAATTCAATTTGCCGGCGTTGGAGCTTAATTTTCTGCATTTTCAACTACTCACTCGGCTCGCCGACTTCTTGGCTCTTCCATCTCCATCTCTTTTTCCCTCAACTTTATGTATGCCTCTTTCATTTTTTTTTTCTCCTGATTTTGACGACTTGAACTTGAAGTACTTCTCGGCTAACGAACTAATAAATGATGCAGGTGGCTCACGAGAGGAGGAGGATGATTTCTTCTTGGATGCGTCCCGACCAAGTGGTCGTGATTTTCGAGTCTCTTCCTCCTCAGAATCATCCACGTTGTGCAAATTCAACCCACCTTTTGTTGACCCCAAGATGGTTTCTGAAGTCTTGGATTTCTTCCGACCCCTGCCATTAGTTTTGAAAGAAGGCATCTCATTACCCCTGCCAAGCAGCATGATTCCTCAAAACTTTCCAACACTCCCCCAATGTAAAATCATGGTTGTAAATCAATTTGTATTCACTAAGACCTTTTTGGTAGTCGTCGTGGTCATTTGTACCACTTTCGTGATTCTCATTGATATTCTCCATAATTGCACAAAATGCATCAACCCTACAACGAACCCTATTCTTCCATTTGGAAAGAATCAAGTCGTACGTTCTTTGTGAACCGGTTTCATTTGTAAAGTACGCTATCACCTCCTCCCAAAACCCATTCCTATGATAGCGTTTCCTCTCTCAGAATTTTCTGACATTATGAGTCTAAGCTTTACAAAGTTGCGACCTCTTCCGCCTTTGTCCATGGTTTGCGTTTTGGCTCTTCGGTTGCGACATTCTTGCCCTTCGCTTTTGTAGCACGTCTCGAAGGCTTCTTTGGTTTGACGGGTGACGTCTCTTCGACATCGTCATCGTCTTCAACAAGAATGGAACCTTGAAACGAACCGTGACCCGAACCTTGCCCCATCGAAACATCTTGACTCAGATAGTTTTGACTAGGTATTGTTGAGTCGGATTGTAACACCCCGCCAAGGCGGAAACGCGAGGCATAACAGAAAGGAATCGTCATAACACATGGTTAAATAAATAGAGAATACACTATATGGACATAATACCAAATGTCATGACGACGCCAAACACATGTAATTAGCCGTACCACAACTACATAGTCATATAATAACCAACATTCACCCAAAACCGGGCATGAAATCCAAACAATCCAAAATAAAATCCATAACAATAAATGTCTCCCAACTGTAATTTATGGAAGTCCATGCAGATTAAGCCTAAGGTCTCTCGCTAAACCAATGCAAGCAAGCAAACATCCTTAAGATGTTTTATTGTTATCACCTGAAAATGAATACTCGAAAATGTCAACATAACGTTGGTGAGTTCGTGGGTTTAAATTAAACAAAACCGTTTACCGTGCATGATATATAAGTAGGACAAGTGTTTACATAATATAACAAAGCGTAGGGCAAGCAGCCATATATTGTTCTACCAAAACAACCACCAACAACGAAAACTCTTCATCTCCGTAGTATGATGTTCTTCATGTATGCATACCAGCTGGAGCTAAACATGATTATTGTTCTACACAAATTGTTCTACACAGCATAACCACTAGTGCACCTAGCACAATTATATACACACAGCATTATCCAAAAGTTCTAAAGAAAACTATTAAGCACAGCATAAAACTTGAAATAACTATAAGTATCATTTTCCCCCAAGGAAAAATATAAGTAAAATGGGGCAAACGAAAACTCACCTTAACACTGAAGAAAAGTATGAGGTAAGTGCAAACAACTAAATCAAAGATATCCCAAGCTACTCCTTCTTCAATGTATCTACACGAATTTATAGTCATATGTTACTTATGAGTCCATAACGGATTTTAATACATGTTAATAATTAACGTGTTTTAGGATTTTATTTCTTTATAGTCAACGTATATGTTAAATGTGTTATTGACTTGATTTTGTCCTAATTAAAGTAATTGTTTTAAAACAAATTCGAATAAAGGAAACCGATTTAGGAAACGACAATTCTCGAAATTGATTTCGAGAATAAGGATTTATGACCTAACTCAACCGAGATACGATCTTGGAATTTACAAACCCTATCTTAAATATGGACGCTTTCGAACCTCAGCACACACTTATACGAATAGAAAGATACAAGGACTCAACCTTATTACGTACTATCGAATCAAGTCTTTTAATCCCGCTTTAGTTTAGTATAAGTGCGTTTAAACTTACGTTTATAATTTATAGATTCATTTACACTTTCTAGAAACCAATACTTAACAAGATAAACACCATGTTTAACAAGATTGATCTAATTTTTAAAAGGACATACGAGAACAAGTAAATATAGTGGAACCAGGTTTAGACTCTAATTTCATTTATTTTAAATCCGTTTAATTAAACTTGCATGAACACAAGTTTAAAAGTCATTTGAACACAAGGTGTATTACTACGCAGACACAAACACATGGTAAATGAGACATCATGCGTGCACTCCACACGTAAAAATCACAACTTTAAACATCTATTTTACCCATGCGATTCACATAAAATTATAAAAGCTAAATTCTTATGTACATTCTAAATCTTCTTACTTTCTAAATCCAAAAATAGGTTTAATACGTGACTCCCTTCGATAAACAAGACCGATACACATGGCGAGCCAACCTTGTAGACCACGACCCTAGTAGGTTTTAACCAGGATTTTTTTTAGTTTCCATTTCATACCTCGATAATAGGTTTTCCATTTTCCTTCAATCACATTTACTATCAAGTCCTATTATAAACTTAAAACCAGGCATGATCGATCATATATGTAGAACATGTTTTTGATACGTGCTAAACAGTCAAAACCATTTGTGCACGTGATCCGTGAGCCCAGTGTTTTCCCGGGTCGTTATGTCCCAGCGAGGTGTGAAATTGTATTTAAAAACGTTTTGCGATCGAGTGAATTTGAATAGGTAAACGATTTAAGAGATTGGGTGATTACACTAAGCAAATAATAATGAAAATAAACCAAATAAGCAATATTAACAATTACTGAAACCAGATTAACCTAAAACGTATTTAAAATTAAAAACGCACGTTTAACTTAAAAAAACGTAAAGTGTTAAATAAAAAGTGAAATGTGAGAAATATTAATCCTACGGATATGAAAAGCTAGCTTATTTGGCTCCCAAAAAGTAAATAAGCTCAAGCTTATCTCCACAGATAAGCTCAACAAGAGCTTGTGAAATAAGCACAATACACTGATGAGTCAGTGTATTGATGCTTATTGAGGCAACTTAGAGGCTAAATTAAGCAGAGCAAATAAGCAGTAAGGTGCAATCAAATGATAGCTCTAACAAGACAGTACTATGGGCTATCCAAAAAATCAGAATTCATGCAATAAGCTCTACTGTGGAACAAATTAGGAGCTTTGGAAAAGTGGCTTTTGAGCCAACTCCCCTGGTGCAGGGGAGGTTTTTGAAAAACAAGCCAAAAGTCTGAAAAATAAGCAAAAATGTGGAATAAGAAGCTCTACTGCCAATCATTCAAAACCCGAAAGCTCAGAATCATTGGACAAGTATTGAAGAAATGAAAATTATAAGCAAAATTGGTTTTAGGAGACTGCCATGCATTTTGACTTTTTGAGTTTTTAATGAAAGTTGACTTTATTGAGATTCTAATGATCCTAATTAACTGAATAAGTTGTTATAAGCTAAAATGAAACTAAAATAAGCTATATATAACACTTATGCAACTAAATCTAAGATTATGCAACCAAAATCCTTAACAGTGAGTTAAAATGAGCAATTAAACTAAGATTTTGACTTTTTACCAAATGGCAACTGGTTTTTATGGCTTACCTACTCTAATAGGACCTAATGTGAGTTGTATTGACCAACAGTTACCACTGAAACAAGCATTAACACAGAAAAACAGCTTAAACCAAACACTACCTAAAACCTAAATGGGGCGTTTACAGTCCCTCATAAGCCAACCAAAAAAAATATGAAAAATGAAATAAAAATACTACTAATTAGACAAGCTATCAAAGTACATTACCCTAAAATTTCAGCTGATTTAGTTGAAAATTGAGGAAATGAAAATTAAAAAACTAAATTACTGTTAAAGACTAAGTTTTTGCAGCCCTAAAAAGGTGGATTAAGCCCTGTAAAAAAATCTAAAAATTAAAATAAAAATACCAATAAGTAAACAAGCTATTATAGTACATTATCCCAAAATTTCATAAGATTTGGTTGAAAATTGAAGAAATGAAAAATAAAAGAAAAATTTGCTGGTTTGGGACTTTTTGACTTTTTTCTTGTTTATGCATATGTTGACTTTAATGAAGTTTGATTGGACCCTAATGATTGAAAATGATGTTTTAAGTTATGATGAGATTTAATTAAGCTAATGGTACTAAATATGGACCTATGTGGATGAATATGCTAACTAAGAACTATGATAGTTAATGCAAAAATGGATCATAAGATGATTTTGATTATTTTGATGAAAGACCACTGGATTTTATGACCTAACTGAGCTAATATTACCTAATGTGAGTTATCACAACCAAAAACAACAACCAATACTAACTAGAACACATAGACTACCCTTAAACCAAACACCCCTATTAGTTAACTGATTTTTGATTTTCAATACAAAAGACTGATTCAGGCCTTGATTTGAATGCACAATGTTATATTATGATGAATTGAACTCATTTAAGCCCAAATACACAAACAATAACACCATATACTCATAAATCACCAATAAGCTATTTTGATAGTAAGATTTAAAAACTGAGCTACCAAGAATTTCAATGAACAAGTAGGTGATATTAAGCAATAAACTCACTCAAGTACACTAAATAAGCACAAAACACCATAGATAAGCAATAAATAAGGACATCTACAGTAAAAAGGAAAAATTGCGATTATGGCTTACAAACTGATCCAGAGCAGAACAAAGGTAACCAGGCCAATTCTAACCATCCTAACACTTCCCATGAAGTTTTAAAACCATTGCCATCCAAAATTCACAATGCTCCCTGCATTCTTTCTTCTTCTTTCTTGATTTTTGATTTTTTAGCTATTTTTTTTGGTATTTTTTAGTATTTTTGAATGAGACTGATTATAATGCTAATGGACTATCTAAAATTCATTTATAAGCTCCATTGAGCTTATGGAACAGTAACTAACAACTTCTAACACCATTCAAGGAAAAATATGAACTTCACTAAAAAGTGTAATTTCTGAATATAACAAAGAAACTTGAAATTAATGTTAAAGGAAGTTGATATTACATTAAGAACACTGAAAATAAACTTTTTAAGCTAAGGTTTATAACTGAAAATGGAAAATTCATAAAAACGACATGAAAGTATGCTAAAAATCTACTACTTGTTCTCTCTGCTACAATGTCATGTTTATAGTGATGAATTAGGGTTTCCATGAGTCTCTGTAGCTTTCCCATCACAATTCTCAGCCATTGGATTGGTAGAATTGATCCTAGCTATTGAAACTGATTTTGGCGCCAAAAAGTCTTATAGCAACTGGCCTGGGTTTGAGTGTTAGGAAGAAGAAGCATTAAATGAGCCTTGTTGTCTAGTGTTTGGAGTGGGCAGAGTTGGTGAAGGTGGGTGAGCAAGTGGGAGTGGAAAGGTGGTATTGGCATAGGTGGTTTTGGAGGGAGTGAGGGTTGTTTTGTTTTTGGGTTGTAAATAATAAAAGGGTCCGTTTGATTTAGCTTATAAAAGCACAAGGACCATTTTGTAAATCTGAAAATTGAAGGGTGTGTTTTGCCAAACTTCCAAACTTTATTTCAAGGGTTTTTCTTGCCACATTTCAATTATCCAAAGACCATAATTAATTATTTTCCAAAATGAAATTCCCAGGGACCAATTCTGCCAACTTTGAAACTTGATGGGCCAGTTTTGCCAATTCTTGAAATTTGTAATCCAAGGGTCAGAAATGTCATTCCTTGATTCCTGAGGGACTGTTGTTGACTTTTTTCAAAATAAATCTTCCAGGGGACCAATTCTGACATTTTCTGAAAGTTGAGGGACTGATTTTGCCATTTCTGCAAACTTTGCTCAGTTTTCCTCTGTTTTCAATCCTTTTGTACCTGAAATACATAAAAACACAATCCAATGATATTTGCAATATTATCTGGTATATTTGTGTGTTTTCAGTTGTTTTTGCAGTTTAAATGGGATTGAAGGTTAGAGTTTTTTAAACTCTATGATCGTTACGTGTTGGGAATTCTGCTAAGTGAGAATTCTGCTGATGGAACATGCTGATGGAATCTGCTGAAGAAGTGTTGCTGCTAAAAAGTAAGTTTCAGCATATTTAGTTTCTGCGGATATAGTTAAACCGCGTATTTTGTAATATAGTTAGGATATGCATGAGTAATATTAGGAAAAGATAATGCATATCGTTTAGAGTTTATAGAATATACGTTTCTTGTGAAACGGTTTAGGGTTAGGGTTCCTTGTCTATAAAAGGAACACAAGTTTATGTTCTATGTACGTTTTTAAAAAACAAGTTTATATTATATAAAAGATCCATAGAGGATCAATCGTTCTTAGTATTCTTTGTTCTTGCTTATATTTGTTTTCCGCTTTAAAAATATAAGCTTTGGAGACTTTCTATTAGGGTGTTTGTGTTCACATAAACATTGCTAACGATTCAGAGTGCTAGAAGATCTATCAAGGGTCTTAGTTTCAACAAGTGGTATCAGAGCCTCGGGAGAGTCTCTGTGATACTAAGAACATCAACTTTTTACACACTCCTCAACAACACAACCTTACATCATGCCTGGATCTGACACTAAGTCAGATACAACACACAATCAAAACACAGCATCCCTTCATCACCTCACTCTCACTAACAACAATGCAAAATTCCCCTACCTTAAGAAAGAAGAGTATGAACTCTGGGCGATGCAGATGCAGAACTGGATTACCAACATTGATCACAATCTTTGGAAGGTGGTCCTTAAAGGTAACAGCCCAAAGAGGACTGGCACTGACTCAGATGGTAGAATATACTATCTTGATCCTACATCTGCTGAAGAGGTTCTTGCTCTTCAGCGGGAAAATAAAGTGAACTATTCTTCTTCAAGCTGTACCACCAGATCACTTGGGTGACTTTCACTTCATGACTGATGCAAAGGATCTCTGGATGGCAATCAAAGCTAGATTTGGTGGGAATGATGAGTCAAGAAGGATGAGGAAGTCGATGCTGAAGCAGCAGTTTCAAGAGTTTCAGATCACTGAGGAAGAGGGTATCCACACGGGTTATGACAAATTTCATAAGATTCTGAGCCAATTGAATCAGCTGAAGGCCAGGCCAGACAATGAAGATTGCATTGCTAAATTCTTAAGATCCTTGCCTCCATCATGGCTTCAAGTAAGCATTGCACTCAAAGCTAAGGGTGGATTGGACATGATGAGTTTTGATGATTTGTACAACAAGCTCAAAACTCTTGAACCAGATGTCAGAAGTCCTATTCGTTCATCTACTCCCACTTACTCAGCTTTTGTCGGCTCCACCTCCAATATGGTGCCTCCTAGTTCAAGTACAATTTCATCTGCATCATCTTCATACACCCCAACCAAATCACCTTCTTTTGGTAGTGTGTTGGAAGATGTACTTCACTCTTTTGTTGCTGATTGTGAATCTCAGCAGCAACTCTCCTATAAGGACTTTGAACAGGTGGATCCATTGGATATGGAAGAGATGAACTTGAAGTGGCAGGTGGATATGCTCTCATTGAGCATCAAGAGATTTGAGAAAAAATCTGGGAGGAAGTTTGGTTTCAATGGCAGGGATTCAGCAAGGTTTGACAGAAAGAAGATCAAGTGCTACACTTGTGGTCAAATGGGTCACTTCTCCAGAGAATGCAAGGACAGGAAACCTACTGATGAGGTTAGGTATTCTACCTATCAGCAGAAACAAGGGGAATTTGATACTGCCAAAACTGGATATCCCACAGCCTTGATCACTTTGGATGATCATGTTGACTGAAAGGCTCATGAGAGAAGTGATGGTGATAGTGATCAGAGTGGACTGCTGGCAAGCTGTACTTCAGAGGATATTCATGATCAAGTTGCTCTTATGGGCATCTCTCAGGTACATAACTGTGTGTTTGGTTGTAGTGTGAGATATAATGAACTTAAAGAAATGTATGATGAGTTAAAACCTAAATATAATGAGTGTTATAAAGACCTTGAATCATATAAACATGGTTTAAGGATCGTAGAAAAATAAAAGATTTGGTTTCAGAAGAATCAAGTTGCTTATGAGGAGGAAATAAAAGGGTTAAAACAGGACTTAAAATGTGCTCAAGATGAGTTAATCTATACTAAAAAGGTGAAAGCTAAGTTAGAATCTGATAAACAAGATCTTCAAGAGAAGCTAGATACTGAAATAGCTACACATAAGAAGTGGTAAATATCAGGTGATAACTTAGCTAGTAGTTTGTATGGTTGTCAGGCTGTAAATTCTAGTACAGGATTAGGTTTTCAAAAATATGTAGGATTAGAAGCTAGGAATGATAGTCGTAAATCTACACCAGCAGGATTAGCTAAGTTTGTTAAAGAAGGCTCTTTACATGCTGTCCATGGTCCCATTAGAGGTGAAGACATGCCCATTGACCTGTCCATCACAGTTGACTTTGATGGATCACATCATCTTTATGGCAAAAAGTCAAGTGACTTAATTGACCCTATTTCTAATTCTGCTGACTTTGTCTCTTGTTCAAACAGTGACAAGTCGTCTGACAAAGGGTCTACTGCCTATACAAGTTGTGATTCAAGTGATAAGTCAGACCTTCCCAAGACCGCACCCAAGCCTTCACCCAAGTCTCCATACAAGCCTCTAAGTGTAGCTGCTGACGAATCCAATTCAAAGACAGTTTCCTCTGAAGACTTGTTATTTAATTCTTTGCAAAACAATAATGTTAATTCTGTCAAAAACAATTCTGTTAATGTTTGTGGTTTGAATGCTATTAATAGAACATCTTTCACTTTTAATAAATCTTCTAAAAAGAAGAAATGTTTTGTGTGTGGAAGTAAATCTCATTTAATTAAGGATTGTAATTTTCATGAGCAAAGAATGGGTGAATGTGCTAAGAAATCTAGACCAATGTGGATACGTGTTAATGACATACCATCTTATGTTCCACAAGCAACTCAATCTACCAGCAGATACAATTCTGCTGATACATCAGCATCTGCTGATGCATCAATTCCTGCTGACAGATCTTTCCATCATACAGGAGAAGAAAAGTTGCACGACCATTCACTAGCCCTATTTCTCCTTACTATCAGGATGGTTATTGGCCTAGTTTCTATCACCCTATGTATATGGGTTGGGGGGTCCCATGGGATACTGCTGTTAAGCCCTCAGCATGTTGTTCTTGGACTAACAAGGGATCTAACTTTCAAAGAAGATCCAAGAATAATGGTGGATCTTATACATCTACATGGCCTACCTCTTATGATCCATAAGGCAGGCTCAAGTCAGTAATGACTTGAGTCTCCAAAGTGTACTTATATTTTGTATATTTTTTTTGTTGTTGTTGTAGGATCATCCCTTACTGAGTAAAGAAGTTGGCATAGTAGATAGTGGTTGTTCAAGGAGCATGTTAGGGAACAGAGAAAAGATGATTAATTTTGTACCCATAGAAGGTGGAGGCAATGTGACCTTTGGTGGAGGAAATGGTAGAATCACAGGGAGAGGAACTATCAGAACACCCATGCTGGATTTTGAAAATGTACTCTATGTGAAGGAACTGCAGCACTTTAATTTGTTCTCAGTATCACAAATTTGTGATAAAAAGAACAAAGTTTTCTTCTCAGAGAATGAATGTCTTGTACTCAACAAAGACTTCAAACTTCCAGAAGATACACCAATTCTGCTGAGAGTTCCAAGAAGCAATAATTTGTACACATTCAACATGAATGAGGTACAACCTGACAGTGATCTAACATGTTTGGTGGCTAAAGCTTCCATGGATGAATCTACCAAATGGCACAGAAGGATGGCTCATGTGAATTTCAAGACCATCAACAAGCTTTCTAAACTTGGTATTGTTCAAGGGCTTCCTTTCAAGGTTTTCACCAATGAGCACAATTGTGTTGCCTGCAACAAAGGAAAGCAACACAGAGCCTCTTACAAAGCCACTACAGCAGTGTCACAGAACCACTTCAGTTGCTGCATATGGACCTATTTGGTCCAACTCAAGTAAGAAGTATTGATCATAAGTACTTCTGTTTGGTGATCACTGATGATTATAGCAGGTTTTGCTGGGTATTCTTTTTGAAAACTAAAGATGAAACATCTCCAATTTTAAAAGATTTTATTACCCTAGTTGAAAACCAGCTAAATAAAAAGGTTAAAGGTATAAGGTGTGATAATGGAACAGAGTTCAAAAATGTGGTTTTAATAGACCTTTGTAACTCTAAAGGGATAAAAAGGGACTATAGCAATCCCAGGACCCCACAACAAAATGGGGTTGCTGAAAGAAAGAATAGGACCTTAATAGAGGCAGCAAGATCCATGCTTGCAGACTCTAAGCTACCCAAAATGTTCTGGACTGAAGCAGTAAGCACTGCTTGTTATGTTCTGAACAGGGTCTCTATCACTAGACCTCATTCAAAGACACCTTATGAACTTCTCACAGGGAAAGTTCCTTCTGTTCATTACCTAAGACCTTTTGGCTGTCATGTGACCATTTTGAACACCAGTGACCCACTTGGGAAATTTGATGGCAAGGCTGATGAGGGATACATTGTGGGATATTCAGCTCATAGTAAGGCTTATAGGGTATATAACCTGAATGCTAAAAGGATAGAGGAGACTCTTAATCTGAGATACCTAGAAGAAAAACCTAATGTACAAGGTCATGGTCATGATTGGTATTTTGACCTGGATTACTTAACTGATTCTTTGGGGTATACTAGATTTGTTGCTAACCAATCTGCAGGTACAAAAGATTCTCCTTCTAACAATGCAGGTGTACTGGATGATGACTCAGAGGATGAGTCTGAGTTTGATGAGCTAACTATTGTTGTACCTTCCATTCCTCCTAACCATTTTGCAGGAAACAGTGCAAAAGATACTTCTGAGAAGGATGAAGATGAGTCACACTATGCAGAGGATCTTGCTAAGCTCATGACACAAGAACATGCTGCTACTCAAGAAGCTGAGAAACTTGGTGCACAGATTACTAAAGATGCTGAAGCACTTCTGAGACAATCAGCACAAGCCATCAGTGGAAATCAGGATTCTGCTGACAGTTCTACTGACAGTTCTCCTGTTTCTTCTGATAACATCATTCCTGCTGATGCTCAACATGTTTCTACTCCTATTTCTGCTCGTGTGTCAACAGACTTTGGTGAACCATATACACGATTTCCAAGTCCTACAGATCTTGGTAATCACCAAGCCAAAGCTGGCATCTTCACTTCCTCTTCCTATGATAGTGATTTTGAACCAAATGTGACCAATCTTGACAAAACCATTGATGTCAACCCCAATGCTACAAAAAGGATTCACACTAATCATCCAATGGAGAATATACTAGGTGATCCTAAAGATCCTGTTCGAACTAGAAGCACAGTGAAAAAGACAAAGTATGGAGAAGTTGCTTTTATGTCTTATGTTTCCCAGCAGCTGAGAGACAATCATACAGACTTTCAACACTGTCTGGTTGCTTGTTTTCTCTCCCAAATGGAACCAACCAGTGTTCCACAAGCTCTTGCAGATTCTAGTTGGCTTGAGGCAATGCAAGAGGAAATGCAACAATTCAAGAATCACCAGGTTTGGATATTGGTTCCTTTACCAGATGGGAAGTATGCAATTGGGACAAAATGGATTTTGAAGAATAAAAGAGATGCAAGGGGTATAGTAGTAAAAAACAAGGCAAGATTGGTGGCTCAGGGGTTCAGGCAAGAAGAGGGAATAGATTATGATGAAGTTTTTGCACCTGTTGCTAGAGTTGAGGCCATTAGGATTTTCTTGGCCTATGCATCTTACATGGGCTTTACTGTGTATCATATGGATGTCAAAGGTGCATTCTTGTATGGTGAGATTGAAGAAGAAGTTTATGTCACTCAACCCAAAGGTTTTGAAGATCCAGATCACCCTGATTATGTTTATAAGGTGGTCAAAGCTCTTTATGGCTTACATCAGGCACCAAGGGCATGGTATGCTAGGCTCTCAAAGTTTCTGCTGGAGCATGGATACAGGAGAGGTGCCATTGACAAAACACTCTTCCTAAAGAAGGATTCAAGGGATATTATACTTGTGCAAGTTTATGTGGATGACATTATCTTTAAATCCACCAAAGAAGCTTGGTGCAGGGAATTTGAAGACTTAATGAAGGGTGAATTTCAGATGAGTGCCATGGGAGAGCTTACTTTCTTTTTGGGTCTACAGGTTCAGCAGAAACTAGATAGCATATTTATCAATCAAGATAAATATGTGAGAGACATTTTGAAAAAGTTTGGAATGGAAAGTGTCAGAACTGCCAATACACCTTATGAAGCTCCTAAACCAAAGAACAACATTGAACCAGATCCAGCTGTGAATGTTAACCTTTACAGATCTATGATTGATTCATTGATGTATTTGACAGCTTCTAGGCCTGACATTACATTTGCTGTGAGTGCTTGTTCAAGGCATCAAGTTACTCCACTTACTTCTCACATGAATGCAGTCAAAAAGATCTTCAAGTACCTTAAAGGCCAGCCTCATCTAGGTCTTTGGTACCCAAAAGAGTCCCCTTTCAAGTTGGAAGCTTATAGTGATAGTGACTATGCTGGTGCAAATTTGGATAGAAGGTCCACAACTGGAGGTTGCCAATTTCTTGGGAGAAGATTGATTTCTTGGCAATGCAAGAAACAAACTATTGTTGCTACCTCATCTACTGAAGCAGAGTATGTTGCTGCTGCCAATTGTTGTGGGCAGGTACTTTGGATACAAAATCAGTTGCTGGATTATGGGTTCAATTTCATGAACACCACCATCTTTATTGATAATCAAAGTACCATATGCATTGTTAAAAATCCAGTTTTTCACAATAGAACAAAGCATATTGAGATAAGACACCACTTTATAAGAGATGCATATGAAAAACATTTGATAAAAGTGGTTAAAATTCACACAGATGATAATGTGGCAGATTTATTGACTAAAGCTTTTGATGGACTTAGGTTTCAACACTTAGTTGTCCACATTGGGATGGTTAACCCTTAAATGCACTGATTGAGGGGAGGCATAAGCCTCAGGGGAGGCATATGCCTCAGGGGAGGATTGAATGTTGTTGTAGATCTTGTATAATTTTAGATTTCTAACACTAACCATCTAATGTGTTTATAAGCATATTAGTTTGTGTGTTTTGCTACTATGTGTCTGTTTTGCAGAATGCAGTTGTGTGTAGTTGAAGAAGTTCATCATGTTTGAAATGTTTTGGAAAAGGTCATGTAAGCCAAAGTTTGTTTCTCTTGATGAAGTCATTGTTTCTACTGACGAAGGATCAAAGTCATTTTCATTGTTCTTGCTGAAGTAATTACAATTGCTTCTCATTGTTTCTACTGAAGAAGGATCAAAGCTATTTTCATTGTTCCTGCTGGAGTAATAACAATTGCTTCTAATTGTTTCTACTGAAGTGGAATATATGAGTTTTACATTAATTTTACTGAAGGTAAATACAAGAAGAGCAAATAACGATTAAAACAAGTTGTTCATTCATTCAAGAAACAAGTTACAGATTACAAACAATTTAAAAAGTAAATAAGACCATTCCTATACATATTCAACTACACGATTTCTAACTAGTCTATCATCAAAAGTGGTAGATATGCATGTCCAGTACGATGAAGAAGCTGAAGATGAACATGGAAAGATGGATTGATGAAAACGATGATGAAGATGCTCAAGAACCTATGAGTCTGGTCCCTGGCATCATCACATTTACAACTACTCCACCTTTCCCTTCCCTTTGCCTTCTCCTTTGCCTTCTTGAGCAGGAAGACCAAGAACCACCTCTCTTGATTTTGGAAGTGGAGGGTTAGTCTTCCTAGATCTTCCTTGTGGTCTTTCAGGTGTGGAAGGAGGAAGAAAGGAGGGATCTTCATATTCATCCTCGGAAGATTCCTCATCCGAGGTAAAGAGAAAAGGAGAGACTAGGTCTCTATCTGAAGCAGGATAAGGTACCCAAGGGTTTGGATCGTCAGAAGAATCAGAGCCAGCAGGAATGGGGGCTTGACTTGGTTCCCCCATCTCATGCTTTCTTTTGCTTCCTTGGTTTGTGGTTACTGGATGTGTACTGGGTCGTTTAATGGGTGGAAAATAAGTATTCCAACCATCGCTAGATGATGATGATGATGAGGAAGAGGTTAGATCGATGATCTCAGGTTTGGATGACATGGTTTTGGATACAATTGAGGGAGAATTGAGAAACTAGGGTTTGATCTTTATTTGGGAATAAGTGATTGATAAGAATTGTGATTTGGGTGGATTTTATAAGCAGAGTCAACGTAATGGGGTAATTAATGCTTAACGGATGGCACAGTGAAACGTTTGATATTTACTGAAGATATTTTACCAACTGTTTCTGCTGATTGACTCTAATAATCAGCAGATTGACCATGGATTCTGCTGAAGGGTTAAATTTAAAGTTTGAAATTAAATTTACACGTCAGAATCGATCAAAGATGTGTTACGATTCTTTTGACCATAACTGTGTAACTTCTATTTATACCCTAATTCTCGTATCTTCGCCCAAATTAACTGATTCCCTCTCAAACAAATTTAAACCCAGTATCTTTCAATCAATTCAGAACAAATTCTCAAAACCTCTTCAATGGCGACTCTACAATTCAAGAAGGATCATAACAAAGTTGCATTTCCGGGAAAGTATAAGGGATATGAGGAATATGCGTTCCAAGATTCACTTTGCTTTGACACATTCTCCGAATGTGATATATGAACCTTTTGTGAGACAATTTTGGGCATCTGCAAAGAAAAGGTCTGACACAGAGATAGTAGCAACGATAGATGGAGCAGAGTATGTGGTGACCGAATCTTTGATTAGGACACAACTGTAGTTGGATGATGAAGATGGTGTCTTTCATTCCAACACTGAAGTTATTCTTGCGGGGTTAAGAGCTGCTGGCTACCAAAGCAATGCAACAGACACGTGGCACAAGAAACAATTCTGTCGAGTGTGGAAGTTCTTGGTGTACACACTCCTTCAGTGTATCAGCAACAAAGTAGGAGGATGGGATCAGTTCTCTACCCAATTGGGTTGTGGTATTGTTTTTCTTTCTAAGGGGTTAACTTATAATTTTTCTAAGTTTATTTTTGAAAATATGCTTGAAAATGTTCAAAGAAAAACACATAAGTTTTTAATGTACCCTAGATTTTTACAAATAATTTTAGGTATAACAACCCAAGACAGAACATTTTTTCCCATAGGAGCCCTCACTAAGAAAATATTTGCTTCTATGAAACAAATAGTACAGGAGCATGTCATCCTCTTTTACCAGCCATGTTGCCACAAGGAAATAATGGTGCTGGTGAGGGTATTGCTGCTGAGGCTCCACCCTCTCCACATCCTGCTGATGATGGTATTCCATTATCTGCTGGTGTTGCTGCTGATGGTAATCCATCAGTTGCCACTGATGAGGGTCCTTCTAATACTGCTGAAGTAACAAATGTTACTTCTGACCAGCCACCAACATCCACATCACCCAGACCACCAACACCACCTATCTCTATTGCTCCTGATGAGCCTTTTCTTGAGGTTGAGGAGATTCTACAGTCTCTTGGTACGCAAGTACCTCTACCTCAGGAACCAGAGAATTCTAGACTATCCACACCAAGTCCTGAAAGGAATATTTTTGATGAAAGCTTTCCTACCTTTGAGCCCATTTCTCCTGAAAGGCCCAATGATGCTCCCAATACCACTGAGCAATCTGCTGGTGGAGCTGAGGACCCTATTACTCTTACAGCTGTCTTTGAAATGCTTAACAGGAATAATAAGGAGGTTGCTGCGATGAAAAAGGAGCTTGATGATACTAAATCTTCTCTTGGTGCTAAAATTGAAGATTTGAAAGCAAAGGTTCAGAGGTTGTAAGCACAGCTTAGACAGAAAAGAAAGAGAAAGTTTGTGGTTGCTTCTGATGAAGATCAAGAGGAGACACAAGTAGATCCTCTTGATGTATTAGCTGATGTGGCTCAACAAGTTGCTGCTTCTTCTTCTCCTAAAGCTATTCCACAAAAGGAGACAATTAAGTTTAGCAGAAAAAGGAGGAGACAATATTTGGCTCAAGTATCTGCTGAGTCTTCTAAAGTTGTAGATGATCAAGTTCCTGCTGATGCAGATATGGTGCCTGTTACTGTTGATCAAGCACAAGCTCAGTCTTTTGCTACACCTTCAGAAGAACCCTCAGTAGTATTTGTTGCTGGGCAACCTTTTGTGCTGGAATCTGAAACTGCTGGTGCTTCTACTCAGGTTGAAGATTCTACTTCACAAGTTTCTTCTGATGCACCTGCTGCTGTACCTTATGTGGATTTGTCTCATGATGAGGAGCCATCTACTATTGCTCCTGATGTGCATGTTTCTGCTAAAGGGAAGGAAGTTCTTGTTGAAGAAGAACTTGATCCAGAGTCTATGTCTGCTAAGGAAAGGTCTGAGCAGATAAGAATGCTTAAAGAGTATGAAGATCAGATGAAGAGCAAAGCACTACAAGAAAAGCTTACAGCTCAGTTTACTTCAAATCTGTCTCCTACAAGACAAAGAGAATTGGATGCACAATCCATTCATTTTACTGATGAGCAGTGGGATACATACACTATGCAAGCTGCATCAAATCCTACTCTTGCTCAGAGTATACTGGGAGCTGATTTTGATAGGGAAAATTTTGCTGCTCAAATGATTGCAATTGGAAATCAGAAGAAGAAGGATGCAGCTGACAAGAGAAAAGCTATTGCAATTCAGAAGGCTAAGGCTAAAAGAGATAAACCACCTACTGAAGCAGAGAGGAGAACTTACATGAGGAATGTGGTTTACAACCAAAGTGTTGCCCTATACACTTCTGGTTTGAAAAAGAAGCAAGTCTGGAATCTGCCTGACTCTGAGTAGCTGAGGCTATATAATGCTATCATGAAGCAAATTACTCCAGTCTCTCGAATTAAAAGGGTAGCTAGTGCTCTGGATGCTCCTGATGCCAAGAGATCCAAGACTGCTGAGACTGTGGATTTAACTGCTGATGTTGTGCATACAGCTGATGGTGTTCACTCTACTTGCAATATACCATCTGCTGAGACTAAGGATGTGTCTTCTATTTCTACTGAGGAAGTCACTACAAGCCAACCATCAGAGCTTCATGTTCCTCCTGAAGTTTCCATTGTAGCAGTTCCTTCTAAAGCCTCTTCTATAGATGCTGATCCTGATTTGCCTTTAAAGAAAAGTATTACCTCCACTTCATCTTCTGCATCTGCTGATAAAGGAGGATCATTTCTTTTTCACTATCGTGAAGTTTTGACTAGAAGAGCTGAGCAAGAAGCTGCTAGAGCTAAAAAGGCTAGGGAAGAAATGGATAAGCTGTATCATAAAGGTGTGCATATCTCAATTCCTTCTGATGCTACATCCTCTGTTCTTGCTGAAGATGCCTCTGGTGCATCTGACAAGGTGGATCCCTCTATCTCTATGGGAATTTATGTACCTGGTAGGAGAAAGAAGAGGATGTCCCACAAGAGACATGTTGCAATTAGAAGATCTCTAAGAATATCCAAGAAACAGACTGCTAAGAAGGAGAGATCATCTAAACATGTGGATCTACAGGCTGACAATGCTACCTTTATCAAGAAGGGTTCTCCTACAACTTTTCCAGAGGATTCTTATAGTGTATTAACAGATTGGAAGGTGACTGATGGCCAGATCAACACCATTCATAGACTGGATAAATCCTCTATGGAGTTTACTTTCTTGAAGGACATACTCCATTTGGTGGATAGACAAGACCTGAACACTCTGTATGCCTTTGTATCACATTATTATGCCAATCATAAACCACAAGGGGCAGGGTTGTACTTATTGGGGGATCTACAAGTTCTGTTTGATTCTCAGTCTCCTAATAGTACAGGGTATTCTATTTGGAAGAATTCTCATAAATGGAAGGTTGATACATGGAGATTCTATCCTTATCCAAATGTACATGTTGTGGAGACCAAGTGTGGGATGAGAGTTTGCATGTTTTCTGATCAGCAGTATCCCTTGTCACCTAAACTGCTGAGAAGATTGCTCAGAAGGAAATTGGAGGTTCCTCCTAATCCAGTGTCAAATGATCTCACACATGCTGAACAATTGGTTGGATTGATCAAGTCTCAGCTTCTACAACAACAGGCTTCTACTTGATTATGGTATTATTTGTTGTATATGTTTATTTCTTAATAAAAAAAGGTAGTTATTAGATTTTGTACTAACTGTTTGCAGGTTTGTTGTATACTTACTCTATTGATGGTTCTCAACTCACCAGATGTGACTTGTGTCCATCAAAGAGTTGGCTAGTCCAAAGGGTACAGCTTTGGTAAAGACACATCAAATCTGTTGATGGCTGTAATGATTTGCCAAAAGTCATAGGGTACTCAACTCACCCATGCTTAATTGCTGAGAGTTGAAATGGTCATCAATTCACCATGGATCTTATTCTGTGAAAATCCTAAGAATTGACTAGCCCATAAGTATATGGCTTGTGGTACAGGCTATGGAAATACATATTGGTTTTCAATTCACCAAGGATGTTTCCTTTAAGATTTGGCTAGTCCTGAGCAAATGGCTACAGGTAAAGACAACTCAAATCCATTTATAGTTGATGATTTACTCAAAATCATATGGTTATCAGTGTACCATGGTTTTCGAACTAAAACATTTGGCTACTCCAGTAGTGATGGCTATTGGTAAAGAGACATCAAATCCATTATTTTCAATTATTCACCTCTCACAGGAGTTAACACACCTGGATGTGATGAGAATAGTATGAAACTCATTTGTTTTGATGTATCTACTGTCATATGTTGCTGCAAAGATCTGGTGTTTCAAGCTTATTCATCATAGAGATGTGAAGTTTTTGGTTCTTTGCTGCTAATGTTTGAGGACAATCCTCTTTACATTATTGTGTTTACTGATCTATCAAGAAATCTTGAACTTAACCATGTCAAATTCAAGATTAGGGGAGGATTGTTGGGAATTCTGCTAAGTGAGAATTTTGCTGATGGAACATACTGATGGAATCTGCTGAAGAGATAGATTCTGCTGAAGAAGTGTTGCTGCTGAAGACTAAGTTTCAGCATATTTAGTTTCTGCGGATATAGTTAAACCGCGTATTTTGTAATATAGTTAGGATATGCATGAGTAATATTAGGAAAAGATAATGCATATCGTTTAGAGTTTATAGAATATACGTTTCTTGTGAAACGGTTTAGGGTTAGGGTTCCTTGTCTATAAAAGGAACACAAGTTTATGTTCTATGTACGTTTTTAAAAAACAAGTTTATATTATATAAAAGATCCATAAAGGATCAATCGTTCTTAGTATTCTTTGTTCTTGCTTATATTTGTTTTCCGCTTTAAGAATATAAGCTTCGGAGAATTTCTATTAGGGTGTTTGTGTTCACATAAACATTGCTAACGATTCAGAGTGATAGAAGATCTATCAAGGGTCTTAGTTTCAACATTACGTATGCAGTTTTGGTTAGGTCCTGGTCGATCTACCATGGTTGTGTTTGTATGATTGTTGATCTGATGTGGGTACGCATGTATCACCTGGTGTTTGGGTGACGTTTATCAAGTGGGTCATTCGTGGATATGTTGCATGTCATTCTATTACTGGTCTTGTGATCGTACTGCTGGAAGTTAGGGTTGGGTTCCCTGTTATCATCACATAATGGTCCGTTGCCCATGGTTTATCGTGGTTTTTTGGTCTGTTCTGATTGATGTTATTTGATTCAATCTACTATTGATACATGGCTGTTTGGACATATAGTTCTTCTATTTCGTTGCAACAGCATGTTGTGTATTGGTGGTGGCTTTGAATCTCTATAAGTTTGGAAGTTAGGGTTCTCTATACCCTATTAACGTGTTTCAAATCTGTGTTGCAGTGATTACATTCTTATTTGGTTATTATTATTGGGCATCATGCGTAATAATGATAGAAGCCGCATATGGGTTTGAATTGGTGCTGATCATGATGATATTGAAAGTTAAGTTTAAAGGTTTCGTATTCAAAAAACTCTTTTTGTGTATTTAATGAGTATTCGGCTTTGCATATAAACACACACTTTTGGAGCGAGGTTACGCTTGCTGCTCTATCCGTGGTTTTAGAGTCTCCCACCAACCGTTGTGTGGTATTTGTGAACTGATTCATAGTTGATGGTTAAGATCATGAAGGGAATGGTGGAGGTTTTGTTTGTGGTGTTCTTTGCTACTACAAACAGATTATATGTTGAAGATCGCTTGGATGTTTATACGTGGATTCTTCATGGAAGTTAAGGTGGACCGCCATAGTGATATAGAAGGCTCAAGTGCTTTTCTTGAGTAGCATTGTAAATTTTTATGTACTTTTGTCATTATTGGTAGGTTCATTTTATTGTAAGTTATAGGAATGGTGTGTCATTCTTATATTCGAGTCTGTAAGTGTCCTAAGGGACTGAGGTGAGGGATATCACCCTCATCCTATGTACCTCAACGTTTTTTGGAGTAATGAATTTTACCGGGGTGAATTAACCCTTTTACCCAAAAAAAATGATGAGTATTTACACACTCATCAATCCCTCACACTAAACTATTGCTAGTCCCTAGCAATCCAATTATATGAAGTAATGAAAGGATACCAAAATACCATGATAATCCCATTTTGGCTTTTTATTAGATGCAAGAAATTTAAACAAGACTGAAATAAACAACATGCTTGATTTTCCAAAAATGACATCCTGGAACGGGATTCACGCAAACTGGGTGTCTCTAGGGAATTTTAATCATCATCCTCTTTTTTATACTCCCAACTAAGTTTAAAAACCCTTGTGCAAACGTTTTTGTAAAATTCTAACACTACTTATACTAGTAATCTATGTAAGTTAAGACTTAACTTTTTACTCCCGCAATTTATCAAGTAAGGTGTGTGTGCTTATTTTCAAAAGTTTGACCACAAAAATCGACACTCATTACGGTTGTTATTTATTTAAGTCCAATACTAACCCACCAGGAACCTTGTAAATTTAAGAATAAAAAAGGGTCTTTTCCATGTAGCGGCTTTCTTCTCGGCACATCCCAAACCAGTTGGTTTTAGGTGACCAGGCTTTTGACACCCAACGGAGACTAGTACCGGAATTGGCGGGATTTCTATTCAAAGATTTCTGATATTCCCGACAAGTTAAAATTAGAACTTAAATAGATAACAACAAACGATCATTTAGAGATTAAAGATTCAAAGGTGAGATCACTCCATGTAGCGACTTACTTCTCAGCTTGTCCTTTTAGCCGAAGCTTAGGAGGCTAGGTTTTTACACCCTCGAGAATAGTATCGGAGCTTTCGGGGTCTTTGACTTCAACAATCTATAAATTACCGTTTAATCTTTATGACAAAATTAACGAATACTAGTTCAACTTTCGATTTAAATTTAAGAAAAAGCAAGTTTCGTACATTTATTCATTTTAATTCTATTCAACACATCTTTTTCTTTTCATTTTTTTTCATCATTTTTTCATTTTTTCATTTTTTTTAATAACACAACATACTTTTTATTTCACTTTTGCATCATTCAGCAATTTTACTTACTTCACTTTGCAACATTATTCAGATTTTAAAAAAGTATGCTTGTTCCAAAATTTAAATAAAAATTTGAACTAGTACTCTATATCAAAATTGCATAAAAACTTGTTTACATAACGAAACGATTTTAATGTTCAAAAGTTTGAAAACAGCACGTATTTAATCACATTAGGAGCTACTGGGAGAAAAAGCCATAGATTACTTATATAAGCTCTAAAGAGAACCAACTACTCTACGCTTAGCATTTTCATTTGCACAATTTGTAAAAACTTAGCCTAAAAGTTAAGGAAGCAGCCCGATCAACACTCTGGCAGAGTCAGGATTCCCCTTGTTCTAGCCTAATCTAGACTAAACCACTTATTTTATTTTTTTATGTTTTCATCATTTTTTATTTATTTATTTATTTTGTGTGCAAAGCACTTCTTTTTATTGAATTTTTTTAAAAATTTTGCCAAAAACGGGGGTACTAAGGCACTAGAAGGTACACATGTGATCAAATTCGCCAGAATCCCCCCCCCCCCTTAGAATTGAATATTGCCCTCAATATTCAAAGTCCCGGCTATTATGCCGATGCTTTGAACGTAAAAAGGTAACATTACTAGCTAAGTGTACGAAGGAAATCTTTTTTCACAAAAAGGTTTTATAAGTTATCCCTGGATAATCGTTAGCAAAAGGATCGGATATTGGGCAGCTGGATTGAAAACAGGCGCGTCAATCATCACGAACCAAGGGAAACCTGAAAACATGAGCAAACACACAAAGGCAAACAACAGCAGATGAAACTCCCCCACACTTAGTGTTAGAAAATAGAAAGAAGATAGAAACATGGGTTGTCACCCATGTGGTGCTAATGTTTTTGTTTACCGAGTCACTAGCCTGACTCGACCCCGAATTCATTGGTTCTTGGGGAAGTAACATGTGGAAAAGACAACCTCCTTCGGACTTTCATTCAAGATGTTTGGATAAACATTGAAGTACGTGAAAGTTCCACACCGATGAGATATACCCGGCTTTAAATAGTATAAACTATAAGCGGTGATGCCGGGGTCAAAGATGGTATCCTCACTCCCGAAGGAGAAGAGGAGAAGTCACGGGGTAGGTGAAGAAAAGAAAGAAAGTCATGATAACAATCATGACAAACTCATCATCATCAAAAGGAGACTTCATAATTTCCTTATTATGAATCTCATCATTAAAGCTCATTTTGTAAGACAATTCATCCATGTGAGTTTTCTCAAAAAGTAATATACCGGATTTGAAGATTTTATCCTCGGAGAGGAATGAGTCCGAAATATCAACCACGGTAAAATTTTCAGAAAGAGATAAGTCACTCTTGGGTGACAAAGGATGTAGATCATTTTGCTCAAATAACCCATTGATCGGATTCTCAATTCCTGGTGGAAGAGGATCAATGTGAGCGAGTTCACCGGCGAACTCCTCAAAGGTGAATGATTCATATTCGGGGAGAGAAAGATGAGAATAAGAAGTGGTACGGCCACTGCTCTTCTCTCCCATATGATCAAAACGGAAGGTTTCCAATTCCGGAATAGAATCATCGGAAAAAAGGTCACTATCCTCAACGGGGATAGGAGATGAAATGGGGTTTTCATTTAAAACTTCGATTTTAGAAATCAGAAGATTGACATTCAATAATTTTTCACGAAGAGCTTCATCTTGGATTTCAGTGTCAATTTCTTCATCATTCTCTTCTTCTAAGCTGACGAGCTCAGAAGGTAATTCCTCCACATAATTGATGTCTCCACGAGATAAAGAATTGTCATCACTATGTGAATCACTAAGCTCGGTGTTAGGATAAGAATTGAGGGATGGATCATGATAAAAAAGATTTTCAATTTCTTCAAGATCGGCTTCGAAATCAAAGAGATCATCGTAACTTCCCGGTGGAAGTGGATTGATGTGAGCAAGTTCATCGGCGAACTCCTCAANGAAGGTAATTCCTCCACATAATTGATGTCTCCACGAGATAAAGAATTGTCATCACTATGTGAATCACTAAGCTCGGTGTTAGGATAAGAATTGAGGGATGGATCATGATAAAAAAGATTTTCAATTTCTTCAAGATCGGCTTCGAAATCAAAGAGATCATCGTAACTTCCCGGTGGAAGTGGATTGATGTGAGCAAGTTCATCGGCGAACTCCTCAAGAAAAGAGTCAACATTTGAAGTGGTATTGCCACTACTATGCTCTTTTATTTTAGAAGACTGGCCATCGGATGAGAAATCGATGGCGTCGATAGAATCATTCACGCATAGTATCAGAAGTACCCTCGGACTCACTTGGGATTTGGACAAGGTTCTCAACACTAAAATTTATGAATTCGTCCGATTCCTTTTTAGGAATAGTGCTAAGATGCTCGTCCCCCATACTTAAGAGAGTTAGTGGGATCTTCGGGTGTGATTGCAGCTGACTGAGGGAGTTGAGAAGGGCTAGCATACATGGATTTTATACGTTCCATTTGTTTTTCTGCTAGTAATTCCGCCATACTCTTTTCCCCTGTTTTTCGACGGGTGCAATCTCAACCGATGAACTTGATGAATCTTTATAAAATTGTAGAATATCAACGGTATCTTCATCATCATCGTCATCGAGAAGAGCAGCATTGCGAAATATGGCACATGTTCTAGCTCCTTGTTCTTCGGCTAGTAATTCTTCCATGCTTTTTTCGTTGCGAGCAGCTCATTCTTCGGAAGGTAATTCCGCCATAGTTTTCTCACGAGAATATTGAACGATGGGAAATTGTGGGGGTGGGCATTTGTCAAAACCGGAAGTATCAAAACTAGAACAATGATCAGGTTCATAGTACGGTTGACATTGATAATCATCATGAGGACCCCCACAATATACACAAGAAAAACTTGGTGCATTTTGAAACAATGTATTAGTCAACTCCTTAACTTCTTTCAATAACTCTAGAATCTCTAGATAAGGGTCTTGCTGGGTTTGCTGAGGAGTTGTTTGGATCATTTGGCACTGTGGAGGTTGGTCATGATACGAATAGTCGTAATTGTTACAAGGAAATGGATTCCTTGTTTGACAATCGGAGCTAAAGTGTGGACCTCCACAGTACTCACAACAATATGATTGTTGGGACTCATTCGGTGAATAATATGGATGTTGGTCATTTCCAAAAATTCTTATTGTTACCAGAAAACTATTCATAGACAAACGTGTTTCTGGTCTGACACTCAAATCCTTGGTGAGGACCTCCATAAAATTCACATGAATATGTCTGTATCCCTTGGTGTGGGGGCTGATGGAATAAATCAGTTGTATCATGGTAAGAATAGGGATTCTGGTTATAGACAGACCCGTTTCCTGACTCTACCATGCCACAACTGAGACAATTACCACCATTATGAGGGCCACCACACCATTGACAACCAAAATGGTGTGGATAAGGCATAAAAAAGAATCAAACGGTTATAGTGGGTAAGGGATAAAGAATCAAAAAGGTATGAGGGTAAAGGTGAATATTTTTGGATTTTTTGAAAAACATTTTGTAAAAACAAATTAAGAAGGAAAATATTTTTGGGTTTTATATGTTTAAGAAAACTGAATTAATGATATTTTTGGTAATCGACTCGTTAAACGAAATCGTTTCCTCTTAGATTACTGTTTGTAATCTTAAAGTCATCCGAAATAGTAAACTTCATGATTCGTTTTGTTTTTTTATGAAAATAAACACAAGGATGTTAAATTTACAAAGAGTGAATTTCAAAAACACGATTCTTCATTATGTTTAGAATACGCAGCACACCTCCCTGGCAGCGGCGCCAAAATTTGATTGCGTCCTGATTCAACCACTTAACCAAGTGATGGTCAATGTAGTCAAACCAGGTGCACGTGATCCGTGAGCACAGTGTTTTCCCGGGTCGTTATGTCCCAGCGAGGTGTGAAATTGTATTTAAAAACGTTTTGTGATCGAGTGAATTTGAATGGGTACACGATATAAGAGATTGGGTGATTACACTAAGCAAATAATAATGAAAATAAACCAAATAAGCAATATTAACAATTACTGGAAACCAGATTAACCTAAAACGTATTTAAAATTAAAAACGCAGGTTTAAATTAAAAAAAACGTAAAAGTGTTAAATAAAAAGTGAAATGTGAGAAATATTAATCCTATGGATATGAAAAGCTAGCTTATTTGGCTTCCCAAAAAGTCAATAAGCTCAGGCTTATCTCCACAGATGAGCTCAATAAGAGCTTGTGAAATAAGCACAATACACTGATGAGTCAGTGTATTGATGCTTATTGAGGCAACTTAGAGGCTAAATTAAGCACAACAAATAAGCAGTAAGGTGCAATCAAATGATAGCTCTAACAAGACAGTACTATGGGCTATCCAAAAAATCAGAATTCATGCAATAAGCTCTACTGTGGAACAAATTAGGAGCTTTGGAAAAGTGGCTTTTGAGCCAACTCCCCTGGTGCAGGGGAGGTTTTTGAAAAACAAGCCAAAAGTCTGAAAAATAAGCAAAAATGTGGAATAAGAAGCTCTACTGCCAATCATTCAAAACCCGAAAGCTCAGAATCATTGGACAAGTATTGAAGAAATGAAAATTATAAGCAAAATTGGTTTTAGGAGACTGCCATGCATTTTGACTTTTTGAGTTTTTAATGAAAGTTGACTTTATTGAGATTCTAATGATCCTAATTAACTGAATAAGTTGTTATAAGCTAAAATGAAACTAAAATAAGCTATATATAACACTTATGCAACTAAATCTAAGATTATGCAACCAAAATCCTTGACAGTGAGTTAAAATGAGCAATTAAACTAAGATTTTGACTCTTTACCAAATGGCAACTGGTTTTTATGGCTTAACTACTCTAATAGGACCTAATGTGAGTTGTATTGACCAACAGTTACCACTCAAACAAGCATTAACACAGAAAAACAGCTTAAACCAAACACTACCTAAAACCTAAATGGGGCGTTTACGGTCCCTCATAAGCCAACCAAAAAAAAATATAAAAACTGAAATAAAAATACTACTAATTAGACAAGCTATCAAAGTACATTACCCTAAAATTTCAGCTGATTTAGTTGAAAATTGAGGAAATGAAAATTAAAAAACTAAATTACTGTTAAAGACTAAGTTTTTGCAGCCCTAAAAAGGTGGATTAAGCCCTGTAAAAAAAATCTAAAAATTAAAATAAAAATACCAATAAGTAAACAAGCTATTATAGTACATTATCCCAAAATTTCATAAGATTTGGTTGAAAATTGAAGAAATGAAAAATAAAAGAAAAATTTGCTGGTTTAGGACTTTTTGACTTTTTTCTTGTTTATGCATATGTTGACTTTAATGAAGTTTGATTGGACCCTAATGACTGAAAATGATGTTTTAAGTTATGATGAGATGTAATTAAGCTAATGGTACTAAATATGGACCTATGTGGATGAATATGCTAACTAAGAACTATGACAGTTAACGCAAAAATGGATCATAAGATGATTTTGACTATTTTGATGAAAGACCACAAGATTTTATGACCTAACTGAGCTAATATTACCTAATGTGAGTTATCACAACCAATACTAACTAGAACACAGAGACTGCCCTTAAACCAAACACCCCTATTAGTTAACTGATTTTTGATTCTCAATACAAAAGACTGATTCAGGCCATGATTTGAATGCACAATGTTATATTATGATGAAATGAACTCATTTAAGCACAAATACACAAACAATAACACCATATACTCATAAATCACCAATAAGCTATTTTGACAGTAAGATTTAAAAACTGAGCAACCAAGAATTTCAATGAACAAGTAGGTGATATTAAGCAATAAACTCACTCAAGTACACTAAATAAGCACAAAACACCAGAGATAAGCAGTAAATAAGGACATCTACAGTAAAAAGGAAAAATTGCGATTATCGCTTACAAATTGATCCAGAGCAGAACAAAGGTAACCAGGCCAATTCTAACCATCCTAACACTTCCCATGAAATTTTAAAACCGTTGCCATCCATAATTCACAATGCTCCCTGCATTCTTTCTTCTTCTTTCTTGATTTTTGATTTTTTAGCTATTTTTTTTGGTATTTTTTTAGTATTTTTGAATGAGACTGATTATAATGCTAATGGACTATCTAAAATTCATTTATAAGCTCCATTGAGCTTATGGAACAGTAACTAACAACTTCTAACACCATTCAAGGAAAAATATGAATTTCACTAAAAAGTGTAATTTCTGAATATAACAAAGAAACTTGAAATTAATGTTAAAGGAAGTTGATATTACATTAAGAACACTGAAAATAAACTTTTTAAGCTAAGGTTTATAACTGAAAATGGAAAATTGATAAAAACGACATGAAAATAAGCTAAAAATCTACTACTTGTTCTCTCTGCTACAATGTCATGTTTATAGTGATGAATTAGGGTTTCCATGAGTCTCTGTAGCTTTTCCATCACAATTCTCAGCCATTGGATTGGTAGAATTGATCCTAGCCATTGAAACTGATTTTGGCGCCAAAAAGTCTTATAGCAACTGGCCTGGGTTTGAGTGTTAGGAAGAAGAAGCATTAAATGAGCCTTGTTGTCTAGTGTTTGGAGTGGGCAGAGTTGGTGAAGGTGGGTGAGCAAGTGGGAGTAGGAAGGTGGTATTGGCAGAGGTGGTTTTGGAGGGAGTGATGGTTGTTTTGTTTTTGGGTTGTAAATAATAAAAGGGTCCGTTTGATTTAGCTTATAAAAGCACAAGGACCATTTTTGTAAATCTGAAATTGAAGGGTGTGTTTTGCCAAACTTCCAAACTTTATTTCAAGGGTTTTTCTTGCCACATTTCAATTATCCAAGGACCATAATTGATTATTTTCCAAAATGAAATTCCCATGGACCAATTCTGCCAACTTTGAAACTTGAGGGGCCAGTTTTGCCAATTCTTGAAATTTGTAATCCAAGGGTCAGAAATGTCATTCCTTGATTCCTGGGGGACTTTTGTTGACTTTTCTTCAAAATAAATCTTCTAGGGACCAATTCTAACATTTTCTGAAAGTTGAGGGACTCATTTTGGCATTTCTGCAAACTATGCTCATTTTTCCTCTGTTTTCAATCCTTTTGTACCTGAAATACATAAAAACACAATCCAAGGATATTTGCAATATTATCAGGTATATTTGTGTGTTTTCAGTTGTTTTTGCAGTTTAAATGGGACAAAAATGATGAGTATTTACACACTCATCAGTTTTATATGTACTCAAATACCAGATATATAAACAACAAAACTCACACATGAATGATAAGAATGACAGGACATGATCAACTTCTCAAACCCCATGCATGTGTTACCAACCCATGCTCTTAAACGAAACACCACCTAATTCAAACCAAAGGGAACACATGCGAGATAACAAGAAGTATCGCGAGACCAACACAAGTATTAACGAAATACATTTCAATCCGAGCTTGAAAAGCTAATTATTGACGGGAAAGCTACTCTTGTGGATGATAATGAAGGTTGATTTTCCGGGTAATAATAAGGAAGCTATGGTGGATGGTCGTCATGTGTCACAAGAACCGCTTGTGAGTGATGTGCAAGAGAAGGAGCAGGTTGCGGCCAGTAAGCTCAATTCTTTTTCTTCGAATATTTTCTCTACTATGAGGGTTAACCCATTTTTCAAGGTGGGAGAGATAGTGGATTCAGACAGTGATGAGGAGGAGGTTTTTAACACTTTCGATGAGTCAGTGAACTTATTTGATAATCCTATGGGTAAATTCCCCTCATCGACAGGTGTTGCTCACGAGCTTGAAGATGATTACGAGGACTATGCAGATCAGGTTTACAATCTTCCAGGGCAATTGAAGCCTTTTTATGACATGTATGATATTAAGCTCCAAGGTCATGCTAGGGCGTAATTTTGTTTTCGTAGGAGTCTAATGTTATCTTATAAGTAGTGGTTTATGTTCTTGTTTTGAGAATAGGAAGTGTCTTGTTATGTAAGCATTTTCGCCTATGTAACGGGCTGAGATATGGGATTTCACCCATATCCATTGTACTTAAACGTTTTTTTGAGTAATATATTTACCGGGTCTTTGACCTTTTACCCCAAAAAAGGGGCACACAACGAGACACCACCAACGTTAAAACGAACGAGACATGATCGGCTCTAGCAACATGTATTCATCTTTGTTTTAGTCACATACATCGACCCATACAACATCCCATACATACCAGGTTAATGAGCCATAGATCACATGGTTATACCACATAAAATCAAGACTTGTTACCCTCCCTCGTTAACATACTACAACGTCTAGGGTTTTCTATTAAAGGTCTCATTAATGCGTTATTAAGAGGTTGTTTAGGGCTCATTTTGGTTGAGTTATAGGTCGGCATGTAGGCTGTGAAAACGCCACAGAAATACTCACCAACACACGATACAAACTAACCACAGATGGGGCGTACAACATGAAGTTTAAGGGTGATTCCAGGTGATAAAATGGTGAGATAACAACAAGCATTTTACATGATTCTAAGGATTATTTAGCACGGTTTATAGTTGTGGTGATTTGTGATTTTGTAAGTGGGTATAGGAGAGAAGAATATATCAAGTTTTTTCGAATCTTAGTAGTTTGGCTGCAAAGATTAGGAACATTGATGTCAAGATGATCAAGGCTAATGAAAAGCCATTGAAACCTCGCCGAAGTGTCCAATTTAGTATGCTTAATGAAACTACTCTAAAGGGTGTTATTGGAGAATCGATCGCTGGGTCTTTTGTTTGGGAAAATACTGTGCACGAGACGTAAATAGGTGCGCAATCCACATATGGTCATGTGGTTACTTCTGAAACTCTAAAGCTTAAAGCGAAATTTAAAACTCTTGAACAAATGAATCTGTTATGGATGCAGACTTGGCTATTCCATTGTCGTTTGTGGAAGAGCTATTGTTGATATAAATAATGCCTAAAAACGTTATTAATATTTCTCGATATCTATATGTTTTGATAATCACAAAATGTAAACTCAATCAAATCAAAGATTATGACGTAAACAAGTATTTAGTCGTAAATATTCACTTTAACAACCAAATCACTTAAGGTATGAATAAACAAAATGTCTAATGCATTTATGATCAAAGGAACATTTTCTTAATCACTAGATTTTTTATAAAATCTCATAAACATTTTATATCTTTTAGAAAATCATTTTTGGTATTAAATAAATATATTAAATCCATTATAAATATATGAATTCAAATTTTCAACTAAAAATGGCAAAAATGTTTCAGAAAAACCTTCCCCACAAAAAGACAAAGCTGAGCAACGGATATAATGGGCGGCCCCCTTAATTAACTAGGCGGCCCCCTTAATTATTAAGGGGACCGACCCCTAATTAAGGGGACCGGCCACGCTCCTCTTGCCCCCAACTTTTCCTATAAATACTGGATCCTGGACTTTTTCCTCACCTTTTGCACTCCAAACTTTCTGATCTAAATCTCCTTTATATTCTTTCACACTCCTTTGATCATATAATCATAAGCTTTTGTTTCCAAGTGATCCAAGCTTCAACCATTCAAGTGCAAGAGAAGAATACTTCTATTCATCAAGACAAGAAGTATTACAACTTAGTGTGATCCCATCATCTAAGTTGTTTGTGCATATTCATTTGTAAATTATTCATTCATTTGTGTATAAGTTGCGAATATTAGTTAGATAGGTGTGAACATAAGAAAATAGGTCAGTAAGGTGTGTAGGTAGTGAAGTTGTGAAGAGATTGTGGTGTGTAAGTAGTATAGGTGTGAAGAAGGAGTGGTGTGAATAAGTAGTGCTAAGTTGTGAAGAAGGTGTGAAGAAGGTGCGTAGTGATTAGTGGTGTGTAAGGTTTTCTCCGCCATAAGGGGGCTTGTTGACATAGTGAAGAAAACTCTCGAGTTAGGTGCTCGGGGAGTGGAGTAGGGCGAAGAGGTGCTTCGTAGCCGAACTACTGTAAATCTCTTGTCTCGCGGTTCGATCTTTTCATCTCTTACTTATTATCTTGCTTGCTTTATTATTTATTTCATATACATATATATNCAAGTATGTATGTTAAGTAAAACATTCATTACAAAAAATTGTTTTAATCTCCACACTTTTAAAAGGTGTGTAAATTTTATTGATTTATTAACACTTAATAACGTATAAAAATTGTTACATTAATAAGTGTGAAAAAAAGAATTGTAAAACAATAAATTTTCCATGTGTAAAAAAAAGTTCACACTTTTAAGTGTGAAGAAATCTAAGAAAGAATTTTAAAGAAATGAAAGAAATGAAATGAAGTAGAGAATAGAAATTAGTAAAGAATTTTGTTCAATTCTAATGTTTGGTAACAGTAGAGAATTGACCCGAGATATGAAAAAAAAAATAATTAAATAATATTTTATCATATGAGACTAACATGTATTTGTTTGTTGATTTTATTTTAAAATATATATATATATATATATATATATATATATATATATATATATATATATATATATATATATATATATTTGGTCATATTGTGCAAGAGTAGATTTCACATAAACTCGAATCAACATTTTTGAAACAAAGTTTTTATAAAATTAAAAAGATGTAAAACTATTCAACCCCCCTTTTAGTTTTCCACAATTGGTATCAAGAGCCACGTCAAACAAAATTTTTAAAATATATTGTATTTTAAAACTTGAATCGATCTATGGAATCGGAAAATATTTAGAAGGACAATCTATGCAAAGACCACCACTATTTGAAAGTGATGGTTTTCTTTATTGGAAAAATAGATTCGAAACTTATGTGAAATAAATAGATCTTGATCTTTGGCATGTTATTACCTTTGGTGATTTTTCCCCTATTCAAAATAATCCGGAAACTAAAATGGATGAAATTGTAACTTTTGAAAAACAAAATGATGATTTGAAAAAGAAACTAGAAAAAAATAATGAGGCTAAAATGGTAATTTATAATGCGTTACCACGCAAAGAATATGAAAGAATTTTTATGTGTAAAACCACAAAAGAAATTTGGGATTCCCTACTAATTACTCACCAAGGTAATAGTCAAGTCAAAGATAACAAAATATATCTTCTTGTTCAACAATATGAACAATTTTCGATTCCGGAAGAGGAATCAATAGATAATGCTTTTGCTAAATTTAACACTATTATCACAAGTTTAAAAGCACTTGATGAGAGTTTTTCTAGTAAGAATTATGTTAGGAAATTTCTTAGGGCATTGCATCCAAAATGGCGAGCAAAGGTCACGGAAATTGAAGAATCGAAGAATCTGATGACGTTATTAACATATCCAAGCAACCATAAGGAGTTTAGCCTACCATGGCTTTAATAATCATGCTTACAGTGGTAATATCATACGAAATGATCAACATACTTTCTGAATTAATGTAATGAAGAAGCTACCGTCACTAGTGATCACCATAATTAATATCGAGATAGTATTACAACGCTTTTAGAATTTTGACTTAATTTCTATCACCCCAATGATTGGAACACGAGATGGATGTTATCAGAGCTTTGTTGGTTGTTGGGAGGAGTGTTGGTGTGTAAAATGAGGCGAAATAAGGCTCTATTTATAGGCAAAGGTTAACTGGCCAGGCACTGAAGTACGCCGCTGATGAACAAAAGATCGGCGTGTTTCTCATAGAATATCGGCGCACTTGGTAATAAACAACGACGACCTTCAAGAGTTTTCTTGGGACCAAAGGGTCATTAATAGAGGCTGAAGGTCGGCGTGCTTGAGATATAAAATCGGTGTGCTTTGCTTGACTTGACTTAGATTATATGGTTTTATTCTTGCCCCCGTAATCGGCGTACTTAAGATAAAAGCTCGGCGCTCTTATGTCCTGGAATATGCTTTATCATAAGATTATCTTGAATGTGCACATTTTGTCTTGGCTAGTGAAGATCTTTGTCTAGAGGACATGCAACGTATTTTTATGTAATTAAGTATCGAAAGTCCTTATAAATCATATAGAAACTAACAAATAACGCTATATAAAATATGTATAATTCGAGCGTCATCAAATCCCTCCACACTTAGCTATTGCTTGCCCCCAAGCAATGTAAGCGACAAACAGATTAAGGCTTTTGAACGATAAATTCATGAAGGAAAATTATTTGTTAGAGACAAAGATATTTCATATATGGCATCAATACACACTAGATCACCTCACATAGGATTTATTTAAATTCACACAATTTCGCTCAATAGGGTGATTATATGGGAACACTCAATTTGCACAGACATAAATCACGAAAACTACCATAGGGTTGTACAAGATACTTAAACATAACCGTTGCGGCGTGAGCACCAGAAAAATATATCAAAAGAAGGCAAAATAAGGCTTATTTTGTTTCAGGGATAAAGGATAACTTGGGTGTTTGTGTTTGAGAAATATAACAGCCATATTGATTCACTAAACAATACAATCGCTAGCCATCATCACTTTATTATATATTTTTTCTTTAGGCATATACATTTTTTCTTTGCCTTTATTCATCATCATTTTTTCCTCTTTTTATTTTCTTTTTATACCACTAGCGGCTAGCAAATAGAAAGATAATAGCAAAAATGCTTCGATATACTTTATTTATTTCCGGCTGATTGTAAGCGGTAATTTGTGTTACGGGATAAGGATAAGGTTGATTTTGGTGGGTATTTTTCTTTTTTGTCATCTATATTCCTTTATAAATTAACCTCACTGCGATTTAGTAAACGATATACATGCACAAGTTCTAGAGTTAAAATGAATTACCGGCACACTCATATATCATAAAATAGGAAGTGCAAAAATGCTATACACTTCATATAAAGGCTAAGAATATTCTCAATTTAATGGGCTTGTACTTTGTGCTAGATATGTATTGATATTCCTTGCATTTTTTTTATCAAATTCTAATATAGAACCTAACAATTTTTGAAAATTTATAGAGCAAGCAATAATGTGGAATACGCTCGACTTATCCTATTTGTCCTCCCTCCACACTTAAGTTGAGCATTGTCCCCAATGTGAAAGACTGAAAAATAAAATAAAAATAGGATAATCGAGAGAAAGGATCGAAACTTCCCGGGGTTATCGAAGGAAGTTGATATAGTAGACTTGTCAGCAAGCATCCATATATTTTCATAAAATCTGCAAAAATAAACANTTTTAATAAAACCATAATAAGGCTATAATGCCTCCACACTTAAATAGAAAACACGGGTTGCCTCCCGAGTTTTTCAAAGAATGAGATTATTTGTGTTGGATGAGAGTGAGAGTGAGAGTGAGAGTGGAAGTGGGGATGAGAGTGAGAGTGGAAGTGGCAGTGCTAGGGGAAGTGATGGGAGTGAAGATATTGGAAGCAGCAGTGAAGAAGAAGAAGGTGAAGGTCAGGAGTAAAACACGCCAGGGTTGAGCTGGATACACGGCGGGGTTTATTTGTGTTGGATGATTGGATGACCAGGATGTTGGTCATAATTTAAAACAATTTCAAACATGTTTCATACAATTTGATGGTCTGTATCAGGGTACCTCTTTTGGTACCCACAACTAAACAACTTGAACCACTCCACCACCACGATTGGCAACACACTTGCCATTTCAAAAGAATTTGAACAATTTAACCATTATCTATGATATATATAATGCTAACGTAGTATGCCATGGGCAAACTACAAATTTTGTGGATATTGTTTTTGTTGCATGATGTATGTATACAGTGAATGAGATTATGGTACAAAAGATGGACAAAAACTTGAAGATTTCTCGGGGGAATAACAAAGCATGCCCGGGAAGTACCATTATCCTTTATTTTTCCCGTTATACTTTTGTTTTTAATTCTTAAAGCATTAGGGACAATGCTTAATTTAAGTATGGGGGGGAAGATAACTTGAAAAATAAAGAAAAAACTTATGCTAGTATGTGAAAAATTTTAAACTATTAAGACAAAAATCAAATAAAAGCGCCGCTTTTGGCATAAGAAACGCCGTGTTTATAACTAAAGACCGACACACATTTTAGTGATGTACGTCGATTACGGAGGTATATAAAACGAATTAAAAGTGGAAATAACTAAAGAATTTTATAGAAAACGTATCCAAAACAATTATAAGAAGTCTGAATCGGGATTAATGACATTATTTGCACATTTTATGACCATTACCACTATAAATGTGAGGATTTCGAGCCTATATCGGCATATACCTTTTATGCTTGATTTCTTTGTTTATGAGTGTGCTGATAATTTATGTGATTCTAGAACTTGTATTTGAAATCATTATGAGACCGCAGTGAGATCACATTCGTGTGATATAAGTATTTTTACATGATAAGAGGCAAAAATTAGGAATTACACCATATATAAGCCATCCGTTTACTAAACAAAATATAACCCTTTAGCACTCACTTTTAGTGCTATTATCCACTAGATACACCCTTCTGAGCCTTAAAATTTCGTTTCTATTTATCTATCATGAAAATAATCAAAAATATGTTGCTTAGTCGGGAATATAAGAATTGGAGTATATATGAGAGAAAATATGGTTGTATACCAATTACGATGAGTATGAAGAGTGCACGCTTTATGTTTGTTATAATGTGGTCGAGAAAAGAAAAAAGAAAAAAATATATATATAAAAAAAAAGAGAAAAAGAAAAGTGATGAAAAGAAAAAATAATAAAGGAAGAAGTAGTATGAATTCCCGACGTAAGTGTTTGCAACAATTATTCCATAAAACATACTTTATAACCCTTAAACCCAATAAAAGACCTCTTTGATACTTATACTTGGTCCTTACGCCATGTCAGTTTAGTTTTGTTTCTTTTACAAGCATATGGTTAATCTATAAGTTATGACTGAGCTATGAGAGTGATTCAATACCAAAAAACTATTTTTATGAGTGCTTGAGTGAATATGAAAATTTGATACTTTCGTGAGGAGCATGTCATGTTATTCTTGGTTGTCTTGGATACACAACAAATATATACTTTTGAAACTTATACGAGACTTAGTTTTTAAAAGACATTTCTTGAATGCTTGAGGGCAAGCATTGGTTTAAATATGGGGGAGTTTGATGAGTCTCGTATTATACATGTTTATACCCCCGATATTATGTGAATTATATGATAAATAACCCTATTATTAGGACTTTTGGTACTTAATATGTGAATGAATGTGCATGATAAAGGATTGGATGAAAGTAACGAGAAAAGCACGAGTTGGATGACTTTGTAAACATAAAAGGAAAAAGTCTTAGTTTGGACTAAAGCACGCCGCTTATATGAAGGAAGAGTGCCGCTTACGGGCATCTTTGGTCAACTATGTATTCACGTGTCAAACATAAAGTATGCCGGTTATATACAACATAAGCGCCGGTTACGCGAAATAAAGCTCGCCGGTTTTACACCAAATGCGCGGCGTACTTCACATGGCAGTTATGCTTCTACATTAATGAGCCACTTCAATGATGAGGCCGATCACTTGCCTATCATAACTCATTTTGGACGTGCTAGGGCAGCATTTCACGCTATAAATAGGAGCTCAAAACGGAGGAAAAAGAAAAACACAACAACAACAAATAATCTTGATCATAGAAGCAGTTAGTAGTGGTTTGTACCAAAACCACTAGCTAAGTAGCAAGAACCATACTTGGAGAACCACTTGGAGCTCGAATACTTTCGGTATAATTCGTTACAATGCTAGAAATACTTGTGTACTCGTTTAACTTTATGATAAGTATGGAGTAGTAACTTTATATTTGTTTGAGGCACTTGAGCTATGTTTGTTATGAGATTAATATCATGAATATTAAATCTATGTTACTTGCATTTGATATGTCATTGTTTAGTATCTTATCGTTTGTCTTGATTGATCATAGTGATTGCCTAAAGGTCGAAAGATTCAATCATGTTGGTTATATTATGAATTGTCTGTCTATAACAACTCATTGCTATGCTTGTGAGAATTGCTTAGTAAAACAAATGATAACCTTGACTATGACACGTTTAATGGCTAGTCTTATGTCTAACGGCTTGACTAGAGGAAATGCATGTTACATACTTCATACTTGGACCACACTTTATGCATTATGTGTATCTAGAATCAAAGGCCGAAAGGAGATTCTTTTACATAGGATAGATATACTAGTTAACGTGATCTACCATCATGTTTTACTTTTATGCATTGTCCATGTAACTTCTGTGATACCTCTCATGATTCTCATGTGTTCTGCCTTAAATAAACATACTTTTAATATATATTGGGAAAAAATTTCAAAGAACTTAAATCCAACAAAAACGGTTTTAGTGATAAGTGACAATCACTGGAATCTAATTTTGTTACCTATAACTAGCAATAAGAAACAACATCCTCTCTTGGGACGACCTGGTCTTACCTCAAACCTTTGCTATAAATGGGGGTTATACTTTTACCCATGTGTTTTGTGTATTAAGGAAATGGTGAAACTGGTTTAGTGAATATAAAGCTTTCGAAACACATCAAAGTTTTTGGCGACGCTCGAATTATACATATTTTATATAGCGTTATTTGTTAGTTTCTATATGATTTATAAGGACTTTCGATACTTAATTGCATGAAAATACGTTGCAGGTCCTCTAGACAAAGATCTTCACTAGCCAAGACAAAATGTGCAAATTCAAGATAATCTTATGATAAAGCCTATTCCAGGACATAAGAGCGCCGAGCTTTTATCTTAAGTACGCCGATTACGGGGGCAAGAATAAAACCATATAATCTAAGTCAAGTCAAGCAAAGCACGCCGATTTTATATCTCAAGCATGCCGACCTTCAGCCTCTATTAATGACCCTTTGGCCACAAGAAAACTCTTGAAGGTCACCGTTGTTTATTACCAAGTGCGCCGATATTCTATGAGAAACACGCCGATCTTTTGTTCATCAGTGGCGTACTTCAGTGCCTGGCTAGTCAACCTCTGCCCATAAATAAAGCCTCATTTCGCCTCATTTTAGACACCAACACTCCTCCCAACAACCAACAAAGTTCTGATAAACGTCCATCTCGTGTTCCAATCATTGGGGTGATAGAAATTAAGTCAAAGTTCTAAAAGCGTTGTAATACTATCTCGATATTAATTGTGGTGATCGCTAGTGACGGTGGCTTGTTCATTACATTAATTCAGAAAGTATGTTGATCATTTCGTACGATATTACCACTGTAAGCATGATTATTAAAGCCATGGTAGGCTAAACTCCTTTTGGTTGCTTGGATATGTTAATATAATAAAGTGTTTGGTTATGGTTATGATCTCTTGTTGATTTCTTGTTTATGTCGCAACTTTGCTGTGTTCTAAACTTATCACTATTGTTTATCTCTTTGATTATAATTACTACTTGAAAAGGGTCGAAAGATTTGGCTAGTATTTTATGATTTTCAACATATGTCTATGTATGTTGATCAATTGAAGGATAAATCGCTTTTGTATTGAAATAGACAATAAGAGTTTGAAATATTGCAACTAGTACTTAGACTTGTTAACCACTCGTTTAAATACTAGCAGACATAAGTCTTGAATCACAAACATCAACTGATGAAACGTTATTTTGACGAAAACAACTTATCATTTGTTAAGAGCCATTGAGATCATTATCATATTCCATTACTGAGTTATAAGAACTATCCAAGTAATCATATCTGTCTCATATTTGAATTTCAAAACAACTGCTTAAGTCTTCTAAATCATCTTGATTAGTTAACTGATACATAAGAGCAAAACCTCAGTCCCTGTGGAACGACCTGGTCTTACCAAAACTCTTTACTATAAACGATGGTTATACTTTTACCCGTGTGTTTTGAGTAATAAGGAAATCGGTAAAATTAGTTTAATAAATATAAAGCTTTCGAAACACATCAAAGTTTTTGGCGCCGCTGCCGGGGACTAGTAGTTGCTCTCTTATTAATTGTTTAATCGTTTTTAGTTGCATTTAGATTACTTCTCCATGTTACATTGCAAAAATTATCCACTCTGTCCTAAATAACCACCGGTTTTCAACTGAAACCGCCGATTTTGCACCACGATTACGGCGATCTTTTTCACAAAAGCGCCGCTTTTCTGGAAAACTAAAATTCAAAAATTCAAACTTCAACCCAGAAACACGCCGCACTTATCACCTAAGCACGCCGTGTTTATTACCTCAGAGACTGAAAATTGATTCATCCGAATTGAATTTCAGTTGTTCCAACCCTCATAAATCTAATATTGAATGGTCACATGATCATCCAACGCAGAACTGATTAGTCCTTTACCTGAACCTGAAAGAACAATCAATCAAAGACGTAGACGAAACAAAAGAGTACCAATATCACAAAAAGACTTAAGACCCGAAACTCCTAAAGAGGTAGTCCCATCTGTTGATGATCTCTCTCTTTATCGATTCTTTATCAAATTCATCAACCTTCACAATCCTATGGACAAAACTGACAATGAACCTATGTGGGCAAATGAACGAACAATTGCTCCCATTCCTGGTCCCGCAATAACTCTACCCAACACTGCTAATGAGTTTGCCATCAAAGGAAACCATCTTACCCTTGTTAAAGGAAATCAATTTGATGGTAGAACAAAAACTGATCCACACACTCACATTCACGAATTCCTTGGAATTTGTGACATGTTCAGATACGGAGAAACTGAGAATGAAGCCGTCCGGCTCATGATGTTTCCGTTATCCCAAACCGGAGAGGCAAAAACATGGTTAGATGAACTCGATGAAGGAACCATAGCATNAGAACAAAAACTGATCCACACACTCACATTCACGAATTCCTTGGAATTTGTGACATGTTCAGATACGGAGAAACTGAGAATGAAGCCGTCCGGCTCATGATGTTTCCGTTATCCCAAACCGGAGAGGCAAAAACATGGTTAGATGAACTCGATGAAGGAACCATAGCATCATGGGATGAACTTTGTACCGCTTTTATAAGTCGATTCTTTCCCCCGGCCTTATTTGACCGATTTCTCAGTGAAATTCGTGCCTTTTCTCAACAAGATCGAGAAACTCTGACCGAATCATGGTTAAGAATGAAAGAAATGCTCAGGAATTGTCATGGACATGGTCTATGTAAAGGAAATATAATTAAAATACCATGGACTTGACGAGAGTACTCAAGAAGCTTTAAACGCTGTTGCAGGAGGAATTTTCCTGTACAAAACACCAAATCAAGCCTATCAACTACTCGAAGACAAAGTCTTACTCAAACATGATTGGGCTAAAAACCAAAAAACCAAATCCGCTCTTCGCAAAACTGTTGCTTTCGCCGATGAAGGCAGTAGTATTTCTGATACTGACAAAATTATGACTCGAATGGATGCCATGGCCATCAAAATGGATGCTCAGTATAAGGAAATGAAAGAGAAACGTGAATCTTGCAACAATTGTGGTGGAAATCATTCAACCGCAAATTGCAATGATGATGACGCACCTATGTCTCGAGAAGAAGAAGCCAAATTCATGCAAACATTTAGACGATCTCGTTTTTACAATGATTATCGTAGCCGAGATAATGACAAATGGCATTCTAATGATAGACCCCATTATAATCGTGATCAACCTCGATCATATTCTGAAGAAAAACCTGATATCCAAAAACAATTGAGTGAATTCATTAAGTCACAACAATCAACGAACACATTCGTTAGAAACACTTTCAATGATCTCAAAGATAGACTTGAATCCACCACAAGAAACCACCAAGCCTCTATCCAAAATCTAGAAGAAAAATTCGACAGACTCGCTGAAAAACAATCTAATAGACCACCAGGATCCCTTCCCAGTAACACTACACCTAACCCAAGAAATAGTAACTCTAAACCTTACCAACCACCACCAGCTCGTCATGAACATGTGAATGCCATAACAACTAGACATGGTACCTCATATGAATCACCCCTAATCCTAGTCTAACACAACCTTCTTTTGAAATTGATAGTGAGGAAGAGGATGAACCATCACCTCAGAAAAAGACCAAAAACTAAAGAAATTCCTGAAACATCTGTTTTGAAACCATACAAACCAAAAATACCATACCCACAACGTTTCAGAAAAGAGAAAATGGAAGCTCAATATGGGAAGTTCCTAGACATGATTCGAGCTGTTCGAATCAATGTTCCATTAATCGACGTTATTGCCGGAATGCCAAACTATGGTAAATTTCTTAAAGAACTTGTTAGTAACAAAAACAAAATAGAACAAATATCCACAGCCTTTCTAAGCAATGAATCTTCTGCAATAATCCAAAATAAAGTTCCACCAAAATTAGGAGATCCCGGAAGTTTTCTAATTCCGTGTAATTTTGGTAAAACATTCTCTTGTAATGCTTTAGCTGATCTTGGCGCAAGTATCAATCTCATGCCATATTCTCTCTATGCTAAAATTTCTCTCGAAATCCTCAAACCTACGAAAATGAGTGTTCGACTAGCCGATCGATCTTTTCAATACCCGGTTGGAATAGCAGAAAATATGATAGTCGAATTTGGCAAATTCACCTTTCCTGTTGACTTCGTTATTTTAGAAATGAAGGAAGACAGCAAAGTTCCTCTAATTCTAAGAAGACCATTCTTACACACAGCTGATGCAATAATAAAAGTTAAACAAAGAAAACTAAATTTAGGAATTGGAGATGAAAGATTATCTTTCTCGATTGATTCAGCCATGAAACATTCCTACTCTAATGATGACACATGTTTTAGCATAGACGTCATTGACAAAATTCTCGAGGAGGATTTTGACAATTTGCTAAACGAAGGAGTACATATTCTTCACTCAATTCAAGTAACAATTCTCGAAGAGAAACTCTATGCTGAGTTTGAAGAATTTATTGCCATGAGCGAAGAAATTGACACCGATGATGAAGAAGAAATCATTTTCGAACAAATAACTTTCGATTCAAAATACAAAACAAAGAAATCTATCGAAGAACCACCCACTGACCTCGAACTCAAACCACTTCTTAAACATCTTGAGTATGCTTTTCTCGAAGGAACATCTTTGCTCCCAGTTATAATATCTTCTAAACTCTCAGAAAAAAATAAAGCAAATCTACTCACAGTTCTTAAAAATCATAAATGAGCTTTTGCTTGGAAAACTTCAAACATTCCTGGAATCTGTCCTTCATTTTGCAAACATAAAATACAGATGTTGGATGATAAGAAACCAATTGTTCAAAAACAAAGAAGATTAAATCCTAATGATGCAAAAGTAGTTATAACATTTCTTAAAAAACTCTTCTGCCGTTTTGGAGTCCCAAAAGCTTTAATCAACGACCGAGGAACACATTTTTGTAATCAAATGATGGAAAAAGCAATGAAGAAGTATGGTGTAAACCATCGTTTTTCGACATCATATCATCCTCAAACTAGTGGTCAAGTAGAAAACACAAACAAAGCCTTAAAAAGAATCCTTGAAAAAACTGTAAAAGACAATCTTGCTATTTGGTCTAAAAAATTGGATGACGCTCTATGGGCTTTCCGCACAGCATACAAAACACCTACGGGAACAACACCTTATAAATTAATATATGGAAAAGCTTGTCATTTACCACTAGAAATTGAACATCGTGCATATTGGGCACTTAAAAATTGTAATACCGACTTGATAGCTGCTGGAGAAAAATGTATGTTTCAAATACATGAGTTAGATGAATTCCGTTTACATGCTTATGAAAATTCTATACTATACAAAGAAAGAACCAAAATCTGGCATGATCGAAAACTTAAAATCCGTAAAGAATTCAACAAAGGAGACAAAGTACTACAATTTCATTCAAAATATAAATTCAAACAACCGAAATTAAAATCACGTTGGCTTGGACCATACATGGTAAAACACCAATATCCATCCGGATATATGGAATTACATGGAAAAGATGATAAAACTTTAATTGTAAATGGCCACAGACTTAAACTATATCATGAAGAAGAAAGTTACAATGATCGAAGGGCGAACTAGACTGTAGGTTCCAAAGATTTGGATCTAAGCAGCTTTGTAAGACAATAAGAGACCTTGGATAAATCAAACCTATCTATATGAGAAACTCTAACAATGTATACTTGATGTTAACGGAATATTAACACAAGCAAGTAGACAAACAGAGATTACTTAACTTTAATATTCTAAATTAACTTTTGAGAAACTTGCATCGAACTCAATGCCTTAGGGTTCCTTATTATACTACAAGGAAGACCTAATTGCTACAAACGTGTGAAAGGATGTGATGGGCTCCCGAACTGAAGCCTTTAAATTTAATAAACAATGAATTACCTGGTTACTAGGAACACATTTTCGGAGAAAGTATACCCTAAGTCCAATTGTAGTATAAAGGAATTGGTAGAATCAAGGTCGTCCAAGAGACTTGGTTGCCTCAAGTTTTGTTTCATTATTTAAGCAAGTAAACAATGTTTGTGGTTATGATGGTCAACGGATCAAACCACAAGAAAAGCAATATGAAACATTCACACAAAGAACATACTTGTTTGGACAAATGATTACATGGATATTAGGATGTTTCAGTTTGGAAAACATATTATCAAAGGTAACTTTGGCCAAAAATACCAACAATAATTTAGTGTTTTTATAAATCAAATATGTACTAAGCCTTTAATCAAATGGTTATATCATGAGGCTTATGCCTAAACCACAACAAACAAAGAGTTCCTTTTCGACCCATAACTTTGATGCATTAATTTGGTTAAGTACCATTTTTACTTGAAAGATGATGAAAACACATATTCAAAGATTCCTGTTCGACCGATAATCCAAATTAAACTTTCACTTGTATTAGTTATCAGTTTCTCATACAATCAGTCACAAAGTACAAGAAACCAAAACATTTGTCCGACATGAAATGTGAATCAACCACTATTTGAATCCTTTCGACAATTTAGACTCACATTAATTAATCAAAACAATAAACGAGACAATTCTACTTTAACCAAATAATGATATCATTTCATCAATAAACCAAACAACACTAATTGAATATCCAAGACATCCCTTTATCACAAGTATTTCATATTTACCAAACAAGCATTAAGAGATTATTATTATCAAAACACATCACATGAAACACAAAGAACCAAACATGAGATATAAAATTCAACATATTAAAAGTAACAAGAGTTTACCCAAGGTATCAATTACAATAGGTAAAGGTAAAGAATTTAGAGCAACCTTCAAGCCTCCAATCAACTACAACTTCTAACCAAGCCGAAAAATTATACCCGAACACTTTCTAGAGCACTTGAGCACTACTTCTGGAAATGGCAGAGAGTTGTGGCCTTTTGGGTGAGATAAAAGTGGTGACAATTCGTCCTTAAGAGTGGAGGATAGAAATGCACAATGAAAACCAAGGCTAGGTACTCATATATGTAGTAGAAATCAACCTTAGCCTCCAAGCATGAAACTTGGGCACTAAGTGTCATAAAATGACAGTAAATGGAGTTATTATGGAGACATGATTGGACTTGGGGCTTAATGGCACTTAAATAAGCATTAAAAATAACTTGGAGAGGTCAGATTCATCTATCCATTGGGTTACGGGACCATGCCGAACGGATGGATGAGACATTTGCATCTATCCGTTCGGTAATCCATCCATCCGTTCGGATGGATGCATTTTGGCAGAAAATGGTAAACTTCAAAGTTGTAGATATTTCTCTTAGCTTTCCATGGCCGCTTGAATCAACTAGATCGGAGTTCGTATGCTCAACTTATGGCCAAAATGGTGAAGGTGTGTCGGGAACAACGAGTCTTCCAATAATTCTTCGTTTTAGCTTCTTTTCTTCATTTCTTTTCTCGTTTTCCTTTTCGTACTTTATTCTTGAGTCTTTGGAATGACAAGTTCATGACTTTTATCTTCTCGAATATACTCCAAGAGACTTTCATTTGTCGGGAATTCTTCGTACATGCATAAATCTTCGTTTATTGATCATTTTCTTCATCTTTTCATTCATTTTCCTAGCATACACACTTTTATACGATTAAGTAACAAAAGCATATAAAAATAACCAAAAAACATGCGAATAACGCCACTAAAAACATGCACAATTTGAGCGTTATCAAATCCCCCACACTTGAACTTTGCTTGCCCTCAAGCAAATCTAGAAAAGGAAAAATTGAAATCATACCTAAATGACAAAACAAATACAAAAAATTAAAATTTTTGAAAATTTTGGAAATAATGAAAAATACTTTTTTTTTTTTTTTTTTTTTTTTTTTTTTTTTTTTTTTTTTTTTTTTTTTTTTTTTTTTTTTTTTTAAATGAGCGCAAACTCCCCCACACTTAAGGGTTTGCTTGCCCTCAAGCAAATATTAAGAAAAATAAAAATAAATCCACATGGTGCGCAAGAACGATTAGAAAAATGTGATGCAAATCTACCAAGTACAAGTACGAGATAAGATTCATCATTTTATGCTTTAGTGGTGAAAAACCGAGATGTTTGACAATACCCATAGATTTTCTTGCATGATTAACATTTCTAAACACCTCATGAAAAAGGAACGAAGTATAATTCACTCAACACTCATTTATTTAGGTAGTGGAGTATATAAGATAAATCACACTTATTGCTCAGTCATGATCCGGTTATTACCATAGGCTTGTACAAGAAACAAAAATCTACCGACGTGGTGTAAGCACAAAGTGTAAACATCTAAAGAGGTCTTTTATTCGGGTTGTAACGTTTAGGCTAAGGGTTAATACCAGGCTTATGTTCAAACATCTTATACAAAAACATAATAGATTGCTGGCACGAATTTTTTACTAGCCAAACGACGGATGGTCACTAGAATGTACCTTGGCTCGCTGGCGCGTTATTTTCATAATGGATGGTCACCAAAATACGCACTAGATCGCTGGCGCGTTATTCGATCACTCAAAAACTCGGATGGTCACTAAAATATTCATGCACTTGATATTTTCACAAAGCCATCACTATATTCGGGTGCTAGAAAGCTAACAACGAATAAAGTAATTTGGTAAGGGTAGGGATAAGGCATGGAAATATTTATGAAATTGATTTTAAAAGAAAAATAAAGTCAAGACTAAGTCCCATTGTTGCTAGTTACCGAACAAACCACATACCCATAAATGATTATAGTTACAATCTTCCTTTCTTCGAACTTTCACATACCGATATATCGATTCGCCGTAACAATATTCTTCATACTTAGCACATTGGCTAACAACATATCACAAAACTTTCTTTCTCCATCTTCATAATAATATAGCACATTGGCTATAATTGTCACCTTATAGTTGCGATGACTTATTCTATTTTTTTTCTTTTTACTTCTCTTTTATTTTATACATCACATCTCCCCCACACTTCGCATAAGCATCACCACAAAAATACAAATAAGAAGCTGCAGTCTCCGTCTTTGTCGGAATCGCACACACACGAATGGTAAAGTGTGGCTAAATAATAATCATCAAAAACAATCCATCATACCAAGCAACTAGCAACCCACCGTTTAGACTTTGACAAGGGATTAGGCTAAGGTTTAAAGTGTAAAATATTTTTGTATTTTTCTGGATGTAACAAAAATAAAAAGGATGGCTCAAAGGGTGTAACTAGGGGTATCTAGCATTAAAGATAAACGCTAACAAATGGGTTCCAAATATGAGGTTAACTAACCGATGTGGTTAGCAAAAATTATTTTGTAAACGGATGGCCATTTGGTTGTAATCCGAATACACTTATATCACACGAATGCGATCTTACTGCGGTCTGGTAATGATTTACAAGTTCAAGTTCTAGAATAAATAAAATCACCGGCACACTCATAGCAAGTAACAATAACCATCCGAGACTAAACCGTATCCCGACAACAATAAAACAACACTTCACAATCCCATATTCGCCTCAACCCAAAATATACCAAATCTAATCCTAAACCCGTCAACTAAACTAAATACAACAACCAATACATTTCGCTTATACCTTCGGCTTCACCAAAACTCATCCAAATCCAAACACAACCAAACCAAGTGACCACTAACATCAACCAACAACAAAATATAACCACTCACCACCACCACCATGACCCGGTGGTGGTGGGTCACGGCTGCCGACACCCTACGCAACCAAACGGAACCCAAAAATAATCAAAACAACCAAAAATACATTTCCACTCGCTACCCAACTCGACCCAAACATCAAAATACATCAAACCTCACCGAGTCAACCGAGTTGACTCGGTGAGTCAACCGAGTCGCGACCGAGTCACGGTCCAAACGACCCAAGAGTAGTTTTCCACACGAATTTGTTATTAAAACATTAATTAAAAACGTTTTTAATAAAGATTTATTAAGAAAAATTTTCGGATAAATAAAAATTAAAAATTAGGGTTTATGTTTAAATGGGTTTTTATTGAGAAAACATGTGTAAAAATGGTGGGGAAGGGCTCGGTACCAAGAAAACTCGTCGGAAAAATGAAGGTGGCCGGAAAAATGAAAAAGTCGAATCTTATTTTCAAGATCTAGGGCGCGTTAGGGGGTTTGGGGTGAAACGGGTTGCGGGGATGAGTCGGGGGTGTCCCGATCTACAAGTCTATATGGGTGGTGTATTAGGGTTTGGCCGGAATAAATTCCGGTGGCCGGAATTTATGGCGGCGCCGGCGAAGGGAAGGGTTGGCCGGATTTTAGAGAGAGAAAGAAGAGAGAGAAGGAGGGAGAAGTGTGTGTATTTTTGAGTGTGTAAAATGAGAGGAGTAGTGTGGGTGGGGGTATATATAGGTGGAGTGATAAGGGTGGGTTTTAGCTAATCTTCTTCNGGTGTATTAGGGTTTGGCCGGAATAAATTCCGGTGGCCGGAATTTATGGCGGCGCCGGCGAAGGGAAGGGTTGGCCGGATTTTAGAGAGAGAAAGAAGAGAGAGAAGGAGGGAGAAGTGTGTGTATTTTTGAGTGTGTAAAATGAGAGGAGTAGTGTGGGTGGGGGTATATATAGGTGGAGTGATAAGGGTGGGTTTTAGCTAATCTCCTTCATAAAACGGTTCGGGACTCGAATGACTTAGCAAACGGACTCGAAAATTTATAAAACTTGCGCCATCGTTCTCGAAATAGTTTTTCCAATAAAATCAAGCATAAACTTCATAGTTTTTCTCAAACTCATAATAAATCAAATAATTTGGCAAGTGAAACAAATTCGAGTTTTTCTAGGTTGTGCTGAGCTAGTCTACAAATAAATTCTCGTTCCTAATATATCTCACGCTCTTCAAATCAAATTTAACATGCTTTAAAGTTTTAAAAAGTTTCAGGCTCTAAAAATAGAAGTTTGGCTAGAATTTGGTTTTAGGAAAATTACCAGATGTTACACAATGACACAACTCGACATCTAGCTTAGTGTCGGTAAAAGGAATTAGGCGACGATAGGTTGGTTCTACCTTGAACTAGAACTCGGTATTTAGCTTTGTACCGGAAAAATGTGTAAGCGACGATTGTAAAGGTTTCTCCACCGAGAAAGGAGTTTGTTGACTAGTGCTTTGAACTCTCGAGTTGGATACTCGGGGCGTGGACGTAGGGCATGGAAAATAGAGTTTCTTGTAGCCGAACTACGATAAATACTCGTGTCATGGTTTGATCGTTTCTATACTTATTCTCACTTGCTACTCATTATCATATCGTTGATAACATCTTTGCATATATCTTTGAATGTTTGATAAGTATATCTTAGATTAAATCTTTGATTATACGAAATTTTTTAAAAGATAAGTAAACTAAAAAACGGTAAACTATTCAACCCCCCTTCTAGTTTTCCACACAATAGATCACTGCCGCGAATCTTTGGTTCACTAAATAACGGATGTTCACTAAGGATAATCCTTAGATCGCTGGCACGTTATCTAATTCCTCAAAAACTCGGATGGTCACTACATTTCAACACCCTTAATAAATACACTAAGTTAAAGGGTAGGAATAAGACATGGGATTATTGAAGGGTAAGTCATGATTAAGAATATACAAACTAGTCCAAATCTATAGATCAAATGTTATTAGCTTTTCTTCCTTGAATCATAACCTCGTAGTCTTTGAGAACTTCATTCTTTCGCGATCAATGCTTTATTTTATAGCTTCATCGGCTATACATAACACTATACATATCAAACTAAACAACTTTTTTTTTTTTTTTTTTTTTTTTTGCAAAAAACTGAAATACATAACACTTGGAAACACTTGTCATCATATATATTGGGATGACTATACTTTACTTGCTTCAATCGCTGATTCTTGAATTTCCACTTTCTCCATTCTTTCTTCATGGTTCATAATATACTTCTTCATAAAGCTAACAACTCACCAAGACTTGACTAAGGGGTAAGGCTAGGCTAAAAAGTGTAAAACCTTTTTGTATTTTTATGGTTTTAACAAAAGAAAAGAAAGAGGCTCAGAAGGTATAACTAGGGGTCTCTAGCGTTAAAGATGAACGCTAACAAAAGGGTTTAAAAATTGGAAATTAACTAATCAATGTGACTAGCTAAAGATCAATAAGGAAGGCTATTTGGTTTAAAACCTAAGGTTGCCTCTTATCACGTATGTATACTTATATTACAAAAATGTAATCTCACAACGGTCTCGTAATGATTTACAAGTACAAATTCTAGAATAAATAAAATCACCGGCACACTCATAACAAAATATTCGAGCACATTTTATCATGAATTCATCATCTAAATTTGATCCAACCCTTGGATCTTAATTTAGATTTTAGATTTGCATTCCCCTTTTAATTTTACACATTTCTATATCAAATTTCACCATTAATCATTACTATTCACTCTCATTAAATTCATTTTAAAAGTTTGTTATCACTGTTCTTCGGTTTTACACACTTTCACCTTTTTCACACACTCAGATCCCTAAATCCAATACGACCTTAATTCGTCTTCTCCATTATGATTCTTTTTTAGATATTTCTATTCACTATGTCTGAACAGGAACCTAAACCACGTAACCCTAATGAATTAACATCACCACCTCCGGTGGTGAACCCACCAAGTTCTAGGTCTGATAAGAATTTGAAAACCAAAAAAACCACTAGAACCATGAATCCCAAACCTGCTAGTACTATGAAACACCATGATATGTTATCCAAATCCACTGACGTCAATTTTAAGAAAGTTATGACTCGTTCTAGTTCTAAGGGAAGTGAAGCTGGTATGGGTATTGAGGAAATGGATTGTGGGGATGAAGCTGGTATTAGTACTGTTGGTAGGAATGATTCTAGTGATGTTAGTGGTGATGCTACAGGGATGAATGGTGTGGTTAATGAAGATGTTGGTGTTGAGAAGATTGAAGCTGTTAAAGGTAGTGAAGTTAAGGATGGTGTGGTTGGGAATAAAGCTAATGGTAATGTTAGTGATATGTTTCCTGAGTTAATTAGTACTAAGGTAAGCAAGGTGAATGTTGATAAGTTGCCTGATATACCTGTCCCTTTTGAGCAGAACCCTGTTCTTAATCTTGAATGTGCTGAGAATAATGGTGTTAAGAGTAGCTTAGATGTTAATAAGACTGTTAATGCTAATGTTCCTGGTAGTAACAATGGGTTTGTTGGGGTTAAGGGTAGTTTGCCTAATACTAGTTGCTCTGTTAATGAAATTGGTGAGTCTAGTAGTACTAAGGATAGTGAGATGAAGGATGCTAGTGAGACTGGGAAACCTTTATTATTTAGTAATGTGGTGCAGGGTACTAAATATTTAGGTGGCAATAAATTGAAACTAGTGCCTTGTACTATTATGGATGGTAGAGCTGTGGTGGATATGGATCCTGTTATTGAGGAAGGGAGCAAAATGTGGGGTTTGACTGTGGTGGGATATTTTGTGGGGATGAAGATGAGCTATAGAGATATTATTGGGCATTTGAAGAGGATGTGGAGACCGTATCATTTGGAGGAAATTATAGTTAATGAAAGTGGGTTATATTTCTTTAAGTTCAGGAATGAAGAAGGTTTGCAGAATGTGGTTGAGAATGGGCCATGGCTTGTTGATCAGAAGCCATTGTTTGTTCAAAAGTGGTATGCTGGTAATTGCTTAGTTAAACCTGAGCCTACTAGGCTGCCATTGTGGGTGAGAGTGTATAATGTGCCTTTGCAGGCTTGGAATGTGGAAGGTATAAGTAGAATTGCAAGTAGAATTGGTACTCCTCTAATTATTGACAAAACTACTACTGCCATGTGTGAAAAGGGATCTGGTAGAGCTAGTTATGCTAGAATTCTTGTTGAAGTTGATGCTGCTAAGGGTATGGTTGATTCAGTGGAAATATGGTACAGGAAATTGAATAGGTCTATGAAATTGAAAGTTGAATATGCTTGGCAGCCTCCAATTTGTTCTCATTGTTGTGTTTTTGGGCATAGTCTTGATAAGTGTTCTAATAAGGTGGCTTCTGATAAGGATAAGACTGTGACAAATGATACTAAAGTGCAGAGTGCTAACAAAATGAATGAAGTTCCAAAAAATAGTGAAGAATGCCAATATGTGGATTATAGAAAGAATAACAGATATTATGGTGAGCAAAGAAGTTATTTTGAGCATGGGGTTCCACAAGGTCAGGCTTACAACTCCTATGGTTCTAATTACAATAGAGGTGGGGGTATGGTTATGGGCAGAGGTGGGCCTAGTTTTAGAGGTAGAGGTGGTTTTAATGGAAGAGGGGGTAGCAATGGGTATCAAGGGAATAATGATAGGAAGAATGGTGTTACTAAGGAGAATGTTAAGGGTAAGGATGTATTGGTTGATGAGAAACAGAATCAGGAAAAGAATAGAGATAATAGTAGTGGGAAAGAGAATAATGTTAAGTATATTGCTCAAAGAAATTTTACTAATAAGAATAGATTTGATGTTCTTGCTAGTAGTGAAGATGGTGAGAAGAGTAATGATTGGCAAGGTGTGAAGATTAATATTGATGTGGCTTGTGAGATGGGAATTCCTTTTGATGAAGATGAAGTGGGTAAGTGGCATTTAGACCTGCAAGAGTATTATAAGAAGAGATGTGCAGCTATGAAGAATAGTGACAAGAGAGATTTGTTATTTAATAAAATTAGGATATTAATGGGGGATATTAATACAAGCAAAGCAAATATTGAGCAGAATTGTCATAAGATAGCTTCTGAGGCTGTGGTTTTTGAGATGGAGAGTACTGGCACTAGTAGAGAGCAAGCTTTTGGGGTGGTGTATAATGAAGCTTATAAAAAGGAGATGAATAGGATTCATGGGTTGGTATTGAAAAAGCAACTTGCTGAGGTTGAACTCTTTATTCTGTCTGGTAAACCTTTTACTGAGGCTGTCAAGGAGAGTTGGACTAAAGATATGGTGGACTTTTACATAAACAGGGTTGCTGAAAAGAATGAGGGCAAGAATAAGGAAGGGGATATATTAAAAACTGATGTTGTTATCGATGAGGAAGTGGGTAATGATAATTCTGCTCATGCTGAATTCATAACTCAGAACATTGTATCAAATGCAGTTGATGCTGCTATGGCTAATATGGTGAACAATGATAATGCAGGTCCTTCCTCTTTTATTAAATGAATATTAAGTTAGTTGCTTGGAACATTAGAGGGTTAACTAATACCTCTAACCAAGATGAAGTTAAGTTGTTAATTTCTAAGAATAATTTGCATATGTGTGTTGTGATTGAAACTACACTTATTAAAAAGGTGGTGAATTTTGTTCGCAATAATGTATTTGGAAAATGGGATTGGGTATCTAACTCTGTGGATAGTAGTAAAGGTTGCAGAATTGCTGTAGGGTGGGATACTAATTGTGTCAATGCTAGTTTATTGGCTACTAGTGGGCAAGTGATGCATTTTGAGGTCTCAGTTATGAAGGAGAATAAGAAGTTTTTTGTATCTTTTATTTATGGTGATAATGATGCTAAAGATAGAGTTAAGCTTTGGAATAACCTTAATGATCATTTGGCTGTTGTGAATAATAAGCCTTGGATCATTTTAGGTGATTTTAATGTGGTTAGGTATGCTGATGAGAACTCTTTAGGAGTTGTTGATAATAATCATGGAGTCAATGAATTTAGAAGATGTATTGATCAGTTGAATATGGAGGATGTGGCTATGACTGGTTTTTTCTTTACTTGGGTTCAAAAAAGGAAAGATCCTGAAAGTGGTATTATGAAGAAGCTGGATAGAGTTATGGGCAACAGTGAGTTCTTTGATCAGTTTGGTGATTGTTATGCTACTTTCCTTCCCTATGTCACTTCTGATCATTGTCATGCTCTGTTAACTTTACCTAGTTTGTGTGTGAAGAATAGAAGACCTTTCAGATTTATGAATTTTTTGGCAGATAAGAAGGAATTTCAGTCTATTGTTAGTGAGAATTGGAATGTACCTATTAATGGGTATGCTATGTATATTCTGGCTAGAAGGTTGAAGATGATGAAGAAGCCTTTGAGGTGGTTGAATAAGATGAATGGGAATGTTTTTGATAAGGTTAAAAAGTTAAGAGATGAGTTGAAGAGTATTCAGACTGAGCTTGATAAGGATCCTCATAATGTTGAGCTTAGAGAATTAGAGATGATGCTTAACAGTGCTTATAAAGAAGCTATTTCAGATGAGGAAAAAGTGCTTAAACAAAAGGCCAAAGTGGAATGGCTTAAAGAAGGGGATCACAACAGTGCTTATTTTCATAATCTGTTGAAAGGAAGGATGAGTAGGAGCAGAATTCGTTGTGTTAAAGATGAGTTGGGAAATAGTTTTGAAGGTGAGGATGTAGCTAGACAATTTGTGTCCCATTTTCAAGGTTTTCTTGGCACATGTGATGAAGTGTTTCCTATTGATAATCCTGGTGAATTGTTTGTCAAAAGAATAAGTGTTGATGATGCTCTGTATATGGTGAGAACTGTGTCTGATGAGGAAGTGAGAACTGCTTTATTTGATATTGATGATAACAAGGCCCCAGGCCCAGATGGCTTCACTGCTAGATTTTTTAAAGCTGCATGGGGAACTATAAAAGGTGATTTATGTGCTGCTGTTAAAGAGTTTTTTTCTAGTGGGAAAATGTTGGGTGAACTGAATACCACATTAATCTCTCTTGTTCCTAAATGCAAATCTCCATTAAGAGTTACTGATTATAGACCAATTGCTTGCTGCAATGTGGTCTATAAGTGTATTAGCAAGGTGATCACCAATAGGATTAAGACTGTTCTGAATGGGTTGATTGATGAAAACCAGTGTGCTTTTATTGAGGGTAGACATATTAGTGACAATATTATGGTTGCACAAGAGCTTATGAGTGGATATGCTAGTATTAAGAAAGTGGGGAGATGTGCTTTCAAGGTAGATATACAGAAAGCCTATGATACTGTGTCATGGAGCTTTTTGGAATTCTGTCTTAATAGCTTTGGCTTTCATAAGGAGATGGTTAACTGGATTATGGTGTGCTTGAAGTCTGCATCATTCTCTATCAATGTCAATGGAGAATCTCATGGTTTCTTTAAAGCTAAAAGAGGTCTTAGGCAAGGGGATCCCATATCCCCTTACCTGTTCACTATTATCATGGAGGTTTTTTCTTTGATGCTGAAAAGACAAGTGAAGTTGGAGAAAAAGTTCAAGTATCACTGGGGATGCAAGAAGTTAGGTATTATTAACCTTTGTTTTGCAGATGATGTAATGCTCTTCTGTCATGGTGATAAAGTCTCTGCTTCTATTATCAGAAGAGCTATGGATGAGTTTTGTTTGGCTTCTGGTTTGAGACCTAGTATGGAGAAGAGCACTGTGTACTTTGGTAATGTTGCTGATAATGTTAAGCAAGATATCAGATTGGTGATGCCATTTAATGAAGGATGTCTCCCTGTAAGGTACCTTGGTATTCCTCTTGACTCTAACAGAATATCTAGAAGTGATTGCAATATCTTGTTAGATAATGTGAAGAAAAGAATAGATGGGTGGCATAATAAAAGTCTATCTTTTGCTGGGAGACTTCAGCTTATTGCATCTGTGTTAAACTCTTTGAATGTTTACTGGGCTTCTATATTTATTCTGCCTTATGGTATCTGTGAAGACATTGGTAAGTTGCTTAAATCTTTTTTGTGGAAAACTGATGGTAAGAAAAGTATGAAGTATAGTGTATCTTGGAAAGAGGTTTGTATGCAGAAAAATGAGGGTGGGTTAGGGCTTAAGTCTTTGCATATTTGGAATGAAGCTCTGATGGCCAAACATTTGTGGCATGTTGTTACTGATAAACAATCTATATGGGTTAGATGGGTGAAATCTCAATGGTTAAAAGATGATAGTGTTTGGGTAATTAAACCAAATCAGGATACTTCCTGGTGCTGGAGACAGATTTTAGCCCTTAGAGATAAAGTTAGGAATTTTATTCATTATAAGATTGGTAATGGGGATAGATGTTTTTTCTGGTTTGACAGATGGCATGAGAGAGGGCCTTTATGTAATCTTGTTAATTACACCTCTCTTATGTTAAATAGTCTAGACAGGAAAATTAAGGTTTCTGAGTTAATTAATAATGATGGTTGGAATTGGCCTTTAAGTTGGAATGAGAGGTTTGATGTTGTGATGGACATTTAGGTGCCAAGGTTAATGGAAAATATTGATGATAGAACTGTATGGGTTAATAAAAAAGGGAAAAAGAAGAACTTTTATGTTAATGAGGTTTGGAAAGGAATTAAGGATAGTTTTCCTAAAGTTATTTGGTACAACCATGTTTGGTTTAATCAATGTGTGCCAAGACACTCTTTTATTATGTGGATGGCTGTTAAGGGAAGATTGAAGACACAGGATAGAATTTCTAGGTGGTTGAACATCCAAGATATGTGTTGCCCTTTCTGTAAGCAATGCAAGGATTCTCACAGTCATTTGTTTTTTAGTTGTGTGTTCTCTAAAAGGCTTTGGGAAAGATTAAAGAGAATGGCTAAACTGAGGCATGTTTCTAATAACTGGGCTCAGATTATATCTAGTATGGTTAATATGCAGGCTAAAAATAGTATATGGAGTGTGATTCAAAGGCTTGTATGGGGTGCTTCTGTGTATTTCATTTGGCAAGAAAGGAATATGAGGTTATTTGGTACTTATAGCAGAACTGAGGATGAACTGTTTAAGATTATTGTTGACTCTGTCAGATTTAGAATCATGAGTTTAAAGGTTAAAGTTACTGCTGATGTGTTGGATGCTGCTGAATGTTGGTGTTTACCTATTGATAAGAAGCTTAAGTATAGGTATCTAATTGAAGAGATGTTAGCAGATAATATGGTTATTGATGATTAAACAAGTTTCTGTGCAAATTTTTATCCCATGGTACTGTTGGGATGCAAGGTTGGGTACTTATCACTCTGCTTGGAGATGTTGCATAAGCACTGGGATGTGGGATTGTAATAGGATTTTTCTGAAGGGTATCTGGTTAATGGTTTATTCTGGTAAAGGGTTTTGCAATAAGGTTAATCATTGGATTGTTAGCCTTTGTGCAGGTAGCCTACTGTTAGTGGAAGTTTGTGGACCTGTAGAAGTTATTGATGAAGGGTTGTGGCCTAATTGTTGCAGCTGTGATTCTATTGGCTTTGAAAGGTCTTACTCTTTTTCCTTATTCATTTTTTTGCCCAAGTGGTTTTACATGATACGGTTTTTTAAGGAGAAGACTTTCATTATTGTGGCTGCTATTACTGTTTATGTTGTTAATTTGCATTCTGCTATTATGGATGAAGTGACTGGTCTGGATAGCTCAGGTATTTGGCTTTGGTGTGAGGATGTTTTGCTGTATCAGAATTCTTGTTTATTGATGATGTTGGATGTATTAGTTACAGATTGTATGGTATCTCCCATTCCATTAGTAGTTGCAGTATGCTTCCTTTTAGTCTTCTCATATGGTGATGTTTGGGTGTTCATTGGTTGGTCCCTTTGTATTACTCCATGTATTCAGAGTTTGAGTTTGGCTAGAGGTAAAGCTGTTAGAACTGCTATCTATTATGGTTTGGGGTGCCTTGGTATTTTGTTATCTGTTTACTGTAGTGTATTTGATCATTTTGGGTTTGTCCAAACTGATATGTTTTTTGATTCCATAGGCAAGTGTGGAGATGCATAGGGGTTGTCCTTGCATTCTCTTCCTTGTGCTATTTGTTTTGTAATTACTTTTCTTTGGTTTTATACTATTTACCTTTTCCTTGGAAAAAAAAGATTCGAGCACATAGGATGTAAGCTCGTTATAAACAGGCTCAAATCCTCACAATTTAGTGGAAAAGGTTATAATGTGTGCTAGCAAATGTTATCGATCCAAAAGTGGACTGCAATATTAATCGGGACACATCTCAATTCTTTCAAAATTACTAATTTCCAGTGGATAGGTCCGTTTATTCTAATAAATTACTCCTAAAAGCGTGAAAACGACTAGATTTAATAGGACAAACAAAATTTAAATTTTCTTATTTTCCTACTCCCCCCCCCACACTTAAGTTGAACATTGTCCTCAATGTGATAGACGAACTAAAAAGTATGAAAGTAGGGAAATGAGAAATAAAACCATGATTTCAGCTTTTCATGCTTCCGTCCAATTGTTTATTCCTTGTCATTAATACCTGTATTATTAGAAACAAAAACAAACAAAACAAAAAGCATTGCAATTTATTCAAATTAGTGACATACCCCCACACTTAAGTTTGACCAAGTGGTAAAACTTTGGAGTAGAATCACTGAAAATAAACATTAAAATAAACACACGGGTTGCCTCCCGAGAAGCGCTTGTTTTATTAACGAGTCCTCAGCCGGACTCAAACTTCGAAAAGATTATCCAGGTGTAGTGTTATGCTTCCTTTTAGGAATATACACTACATTTCCTATCACGATTCCTTCTCCTGTTTCATCTATATTTTCCAATGAAACTTTTTCCCATGCTCTAGGAAGAGCATCATAGATAAAACCAGTATTGTGTGCCCAAGGAACCATTTCCTTGTTGTGCGGAGCCATGAATGTGATAGCTTCATATTCAGATTCGGACAAAATCTCTTCGTCAGAAATTAAGTTTAGTTGCTCTTTATCATAATAGAGTTTAATTCGATGTCCATTTACAATGAAACTTCCACCATGTTTGTCATAAAGTTCAACATACCCTGATGGAAATCCATGTTTCACTATATATGGTCCGAACCATTTTGGTTTCAGTTTTGGAGCTTTAAACTTATATTTCATATTAAACAGCAGAACTTTATCTCCAGCTTTGAATTGTTTACGAATTCTTAGCTTCCTGTCGTGATAAGCTTTGGTTCTTGCTTTGTATAGCCTGGAGTTTTCATAGGCTTGAAGTCTTAACTCGTCGAGTTCATGCAATTGCAGAAATCTCTTTTCTCCAGCTATTTTCAAATCAGGATTACAGTTTCTCAATGCCCAATAAGCACGGTGTTCGAGTTCGAACGGCAAATGACATGTTTTTCCATACAGAAGTCTGTACGGTGTTGTACCAATTGGTGTCTTATAAGCCGTACGAAATGCCCATAGAGCGTCATCTAATTTTCTTGACCAAACGGCAGGATTATCTTTCACCGTTTTTTCAAGTATCCTTTTAATTGCTCTATTGGTATTTTCGACTTGACCACTTGTTTGTGGATGATAAGCTGTAGCAAAACGATGATGAACTCCATATCGTTTCATTACTTTCTCCATTTGTTTGTTGCAGAAATGGGATCCTCTATCACTTATTAAAGCTTTGGGAATTCCATAGCGAGCGAAAAGCTTTTTGAGAAAGTTGACAACAACTCGTGCATCGTTAGTAGGAAGAGCTTCAGCCTCTACCCATTTGGAAACATAATCGATTGCGACGAGAATATATTCGTGTTTGTGTGATTTAGGAAAGGGTCCCATAAAATCAATTCCCCAAACATCGAATATTTCGCAGACTTGAATGCTCTTTTGAGGCATTTCATCCCTACGAGAAAGGTTACCGGATTTTTGGCACGCATCGCAGTTTTGAACTAGAGTGTATGCTTCTTTAAAAATCGTAGGCCAATAGAATCCAGCTTCGAAAACTTTTCTAGCGGTGGTAGAAGGTCCATAATGTCCCCCAGTTGGGCCATGATGACATTCATCAAGAATTTTTCTTGTTTCGGAACCCGAAACACATCTTCGAATCATTCCATCTTTGCACATCTTGAAAAGGTAAGGTTTCTCCCAATAGTAGTGTTTTAGTTCCGAAAAGAACTTACTACGTTGGTAGTGACTCATTCCTTTTTTAAGAATATCTCCTGCTAGATAATTAGCGTAATCTGCAAACCATGGAACGTCACTATCATCCTCATCATCAATCAGCATGAGAGTTTCATCTGGAAAGTAATCGTTAATTTCATTTTCTTTCAGTTCTTCCAAATTTGGATTCTCTAGACGTGATAAATGATCAGCTGCAAGATTTTCTGCTCCTTTTTTATCTTTTATTTCGATATCAAACTCTTGGAGTAGTAAAATCCATCTAATAAGACGTGGTTTTGCATCTTGTTTTGTAAACAGATATTTGAGCGCGGAATGATCTGTGAAAACTATCGTTTTTGAAAGCACGAGATAAGATCTGAATTTGTCGAATGCAAAAACTACGGCTAATAATTCTTTTTCTGTGACCGTGTAGTTTTGTTGAGCACTATTGAGTGTTTTGCTAGCAAAATATATAGGACGAAAATGTTTTCCTTCACGTTGTCCCAAAACAGCTCCAACAGCGAAATCGCTTGCATCACACATGAGTTCAAATGGTAGTGACCAATTAGGTGCAACCATGATTGGGGCACTAGTCAATTGACTCTTCAATGTTTCGAAAGCTTTGATGCAGTCAGCATTGAAATCAAAAACAGAATCTTTTTCCAAAAGTCTAGTCATAGGACGTGATATTTTCGAAAAATCTTTGATAAAACGGCGGTAAAAACCAGCATGTCCTAGAAAACTTCTAACGGTTTTGACGTTAGTGGGCGGTGGTAATTTGGCGATGACATCGATCTTTGCTTTGTCTACTTCCATTCCTTTACTTGATATTTTGTGTCCCAGCACAATTCCTTCAGTAACCATAAAATGGCATTTTTCCCAATTAAGAACTAGGTGTGCGGCTTCACATCTCTCAAGCATTTTGTCGAGATTGGAAAGACAGGTTTCAAAAGAATCACCGAAAACAGAGAAGTCATCCATGAAAACTTCCATAGATGTTTCAAGCATATCTTGGAATATTGCGATCATACACCTTTGAAAGGTTGCAGGTGCATTACATAGACCAAAGGGCATACGCCGATAAGCGTAGGTTCCAAAAGGACATGTAAATGTAGTTTTCTCTTGATCAGCTGGATCGATAGGAATTTGGAAGTAACCTGAAAAACCATCAAGGAAGCAAAAGTATTTGTTCCCTGCTAATCTTTCGAGCATTTGATCCATGAATGGTAGAGGAAAATGATCTTTCCTGGTGGCTTTATTCAGTTTTCTGTAATCAATACATACTCGCCATCCAGTGACAGTTCTAGTAGGAACTAATTCATTCCTTTCATTGGTCACTACGGTCATTCCTCCTTTCTTCGGAACACAATGAACTGGACTCACCCATGGGCTATCCTCGATAGGATAAATGATTCCTGCATCAAGAAGTTTAATGATTTCTTTCTTGACAACTTCTTTCATATTTGGGTTGAGTCGACGTTGTCTTTCCACAACGGGTTTAGTACCTTCTTCACAATTGATTTTGTGTTTACAAAAGTCCGGACTAATTCCTGGTATGTCAGAAGTTTTCCACGCAAAAGCGCGTTTATGCTTCTTAAGAACAGAGACAAGTCGTTCTTTTTGATTGGCTTCGAGCAACGACGATATGACTACCGGAAGAAAAGAATTTCCTTCTAAATAGGCATATTCGAGATTATTGGGAAGAGGTTTGAGTTCCAAATCAGTGGGTGGTTCTTCTAGAGAAGATTTGATTTTCATTTGATCTTTTTCAGTGATATCTTCGAATTTCTCCTCTTCTTCTTCTTTCTCATCTTCAAATTTAATTTCCATGAATTCCTCAAATTCTTTATCAGAATCTGCTTCACTGATCTTTTCTGAAGTAGACATGAATGGTTTTGAATCGTCAAGTAAAGCATCTAATTCCTCTTCAGTGACTTCATCAATAACATCAATGCTATAGCATGTGTCATCAGCGGAATTTGGATATTTCATTGCTTTATCGATTAAGAAAGTGATTCGATCTTCTCCTACTCCGAGATTGAGTTCTTTGCCTTTAACTTTGATCATTGCATCAGCAGTGTTTAAGAAAGGTCTTCCTAAGATTAGAGGTACTCGACTGTCCTCCTCCATTTCTAAGATGACAAAATCCACTGGAAATACGAATTTACCAACTTGAACAAGCATATTTTCAGCAACCCCAACAGGATATTGGTATGTATGGTTGGCTAATCTTATACTCATTTTAGTGGGTTTCAACGTATTAATCGAAAGTTTAGAATACAACGAATATGGCATCAAATTGATACTTGCACCTAAATCGGCTAAAGCATCACACGTGATGTTGTTTCCTAATGTGCATGGTATGAGAAAACTTCCGGGATCTCCGAGTTTTGGTGGAATTTTGTTTTGAATGATAGCAGAGCATTCTTCATTGAGAACGGTAGCGGAAATTTGTTCTAACTTGTTTCGATTATTAAGAAGTTCTTTCAAAAATTTCCCATAATTGGGCATTCCAGCTAGAACATCAACAAGGGGTACGTTTATTCTAACTTCTTTAATCATCTCGATAAACTTCTTATTTCGCTCCTCTCTTTTCTCTTTTCTTAGGGCTTGTGGATAGGGTATTTTCGGTGCGTAAGGTTTTATTGGTTGAACGGTATTTTCTTTGGCTGGTGTTTGGGTTGGTTTTTCTTTAGCTACTTCTTCTTCAGCTTCTTCCTCTTCCTCATCTTGGTTGATAGGATTATCGGTAGGAACGGGTGGTGGATCATATGAGAGACCACTTCGAGTGAATATAGCATTGATATGCTCATTTCTGGCTTGTGGTGGATGACAACTCTTATCATTAGATCCAGACGGTTTTGGATTGGATTGGGTGTTACTTGGTAATGTACCAGGAATTCGAGAAGAAAATTGATCAGAACGTCTACCAAATTTTTGTTCAAGATCCTGGATAGAAGCTTGATGATTTTTCTGACCTTGCTCAACTTTGGTTTTGAGATTGAAAAATTGAGTTTTTACAAACTCATTTGTGGATCTTTGAGTAGTTACGAAATCTCGCATCATTTTATCGAAATCAGACTCTTCCTTTTTATCGGAATTTGATGGGTTTGGATTTTCTATTCGAGGTTGAGAATCACGGTTGTTATCCCTTTGTTGGCGGTCTTGCCAATTTCCAGAACTTCTTCCGTAATAATTACCACGAAAACCTCTTCCATGATATCCTCCTTGGACATAGTTGGCTTCCCCTTCGATAGGTCTATTTATAGGTTGGTCATCACACTCGGACGATGTGTGATTTCCTCCACAATTATTACAGCCATCTCGCATTTCTTTCATTTCTCCTTTTATATCTTTGTATTGCGAGTTGATTTTAGAAGTCAAGGCTTCTA
>LBNU01000547.1:0-46958 GCA_014162995.1 Artemisia annua
TAGTCTTAGAGATGAGATGTTCTTTTTATATTTATATATTTAATGAAAGACTGAATAATCTCGTTGGAAGAGAGCGATTACGGCAATTCAATAAACTCAAAACTACTACTAAACTACATGTGCAGAAAGTAACTAGTTGTCTACAAGTAGTGAAGCATGTTACCTATTTATATGTGTACCCTTCTACTATCCAATTCACTATTGAATTTTCACACTTGGTTTTAATGACGGTTTACTTCCTTAATACCATCAGTGTGGGAGGTGGTCGAACTTCCCCCTAACTCTATAATCTCCTACTTCACCTAGTCGAACCGGCTTAAGAAGCTCCGTAACATGTGATCACTATAGAATTTACTCATGCATTAAATACAAACAATTAACCTTAGTACACCTTGGTTCATGTTTCTTAAGACGTTCAAGCAACCGTATAGGAGGTTAGCCAGTTTTCTTAAGCCTAACATCGATATCATTCAACTAAAACAAAAGACAATAAGAAACAAGAATTATAAGCTAAACCAATTAGATCTATTGAAGTGTCACACCTTTATTGATGACGATAGACACATACATCAACAAGGAATCAATAAGATCTAATTAATTATATACAAGTTTCACACAATCATAAGTAGACACAAGGTGAATTAACAACACATAATCAATGAAGAGCAATTGATAATAATGATAATTGAAAACATAGTATAGGATTGAATCAATAAACAAACTATTACAAGATGTTTATGGCATGATTAAGACCCTCTAAGTTGCTGGAAAAACACCTACCCTAACCCTAGAATCGGACTTAGGGTTTGGGGCTTGCAAAAAGTGAAGTTATGATGTTGTATTTATAGGCAGTTTGCTGTTCGAAGGGTTCTGACGGCGTCAGCCCGTATAACGTGATGGCCATCAGGTATAAGCTTGACGCCGTCACCAGGCCGTCACGTTATAAACCGTTCTGGCTTATCAAGGCTTGACGGCGTCACATCCAAGCTTGACGCCGTCAAGGGTACTATTCATTAGACTTTAGCACTTTGTCGAATTCTTCACTTTTATGCTCCAAAAACGTCCAAAATGCTTCCTTTTTCAGATTTCTTCTCCAAAGTACATAAAATGACAAAAGGAACGATTTAGGGTAATAATTGATCAAATAAATACGATTTAGGGCTTAAATGACCCCCCAAAAGCGGTACACTTTTCGCCTTATCAGTCGGCCTAAGGCTCTTGGAGGGTTGGGTATCATTCCTCTTAGAATTAAGAATATGGTCCTTTTGGCAAAATGGTGGTCTAAATTGAACTCTAATAAATTTTCGTTGTGGAAGGTAGTTCTATGTAATTCGCAAAGGTCAAACTTCCCGAAAAGACTAATGGGAGATGTATCTCTTATTCAAACTTCAAAAGTTTCACAAGTGTGGCGTGACATATTATCCTTACAACGATCAGATTCCATCTCTGAAGTGCTAGGTCCTCAAAATTGGGCATGGAAATGTGGTAATGGTCAGTTAATCGAGTTCTGTGGAGACGTTTGGATTGAAGATTTTACGTTGCGGAACAAGTTTCCAGAGCTATACCTTATATCAAACAATCGCTTTGGGAAGGTATGTGAATTTTTCACTTTTCAAGATCATTCATGTATTGCGTGGAACTTGTATTTTAGAAGACCTTTATCCAGTTATTAAAGTGGTGAGTTAAGCTGTCTGTTTCGATACCTTGAAAAGATCAATCCGGTTTCTTCTCGTGAAGATATAGTTGTTTGGAAACCTGGCGAAGATGGTGTGTATTCAGTATCTCATAGAGCATTCATTATGTTATCAGACCCATCTTTTCATGTCCCATCTTGGGCTCGGTTTTTATGGAACAATAAGGTCCCATCCAAGGTTTAAGGCTTTCATTGGTTGGCAATTCAAGGGCGTATTTCAGTTAAAGAAGTTCTTAATTCAAGGGGTATTACCCCGAGTGGCCAACAAGTTAATTGCATTTGGTGCAATGATGCTACAGAGTCTGTTCATCATCTTCTTCTTCATTGTGGGTGGTCTTTTAGGATTTGGTCCGCTCTTTTTAGATGGTGGAATGTTGAATGGATTATTCCTTCAAGCCTCGCCCAGTTCTCGGAGGATTGGAATCAGGGGATGGGAATCAATGCCAAAAAGTTTTGGTGCCTCATAGGTCAGTGTACGATTTGGGTAATGTGGTTAGCGAGAAACGAAGCTATATTCAAAGAGAAGTTCACGTGTTTGGCATCGATAATTCGCAATATGAAAATGAAAGTGTTTCTTTGGGCATCCACTTATGGAATGTGTTATGCGCACGATTTTCACATTTGGGAAAGTCAACCTTGGGCTCTCTTATGACGTCCATAGTTACATTAGTTTCGGTTTTTAATTGTATCAATTGTATTGTATTATCTTTTTCGACATGGTATTTATATAATTCAGTTTTTCGCCCAAAAAAAAAATTATAACATATATAATATATTATTTAATTATATTTTTCTCTCTCCTCATTTAATAAATCCAAATCTAAATCCAAATTCTAATCCAAATCGTAATCCTTGAAGAAAAAAACTTTGTGTGAATGTAAGAGTTTAAGCTTTTATTGCGTAACAATATACTTAGACGAAGCTCTTGAAAGTAATAAACTTTTTGATGAGCAAAATCATCCGATTATCTTGTTACCTACAACAAAATTCACTGTTGTCAAACATTAGAAATTTAGAACTATAAGGGAACATCAAGATAATTACACTAGTATGTGGATATGTGGTTACATGGCGAGTCAAGGGGTTAGCGTGTTGGTATTAGGGTCTTGATAATCAAAAGATTGCTCGGATAATTTTTGAATCGTGTATAGTCTACTTTTCGAATACAATATTTCGACTCTATTTGGTGCCTTGGGTTACACGAAATTCGTATATGGGATAAGACAAGAACACACTCAATATCTAGGTACAAGAAATTGAGCAAAACATGTAGAATATTGTATGTGTTGTTATGATTATTCATCTTATAATGAAAGACCAAAATGGTGTCTATATATAATAGACAAAGTGACTTTTCATGAAAAGTCACAACCCTTCATGAATGGCTGCACCATTTGATGGAAAATAACCACTTTCAATATAAAATATAGTGATAGTTTTCCTGTCACTATTTTTTATGTATAAACGTTACATAAAATACTTAACCACAATATCACACCTATAACTATTTGCCGCTAGAAAATCCGTTGCTATGCACGGGTACTCGTCTAGTAAATAACAACATATATTTCCTATACTATTTAAATTATTTGACACTTAAAAATTTGAAAGATCTTTAATCGAACTAAGCTATATAGGTTAAGCACTAGATCACTTTTTTTAGTTTAAATTTTCGTAATTGAAAAGTTAAGTTCTCCTTGAAGAAAAAAGCTTTGTGTGAATGTAAGAGTTTAACTGTTTAAGCTTTTATTGCGTAACAATATACTTAAACGAAGCTCTTGAAAGTAATAAACTTTTTGATGAGCAAAATCATCCGATTATCTTGTTACCTACAACAAAATTCACTGTCGTCAAACATTAGAAATTTAGAACTATAAGTGAACATCAAGATAATTACACTAGTATGTGGATATGTGGTTACAGGGCGAGTCAAGGGGTTAGCGTGTTGGTATTAGGGTCTTGATAATCAAAAGATTGCTTGGATAATTCTTGAAAAGTGTATAGTTTGTTATGAACACAAGATTGAGGGAATGAAAATATTCTTCTAATTATCAATAATGTCAGAGATACAACGGGTATATATAAGATAAAGAGTAGGGTAAAAACCCTAATAGCTAATTGGGCCATGGGCCTCTTATGGGCTATATAAACATCCACTAATTATCCATAACATGTCCATATTGTTAATACGCTTAGAAAATGCTGCCTCATTAAAAACCTTGTCAGGAAAACCCAGTAGGACAAAACCATGACTAAGGGAAAAAGAGTGCAGCGCGTATTATCTCCCTCTGATGACTACATCACTTGAGCTCTTCGAGTAGGTGCATTCCAATGTTGTGATTCAATGTCCTAAATGATGAGGTAGAAGCGCCTTGGTAATTAGATCCGCCAAATTGTCATTTGAATGAACTTTGTTGAACAATAATATCACCATTCTTTTGTAAGTCATGATTGGAAAAGAACTTTGGCAAAATATGTTTTGTCTTGACGCCTTTGATGTAACCATCCTTGAATTAAGCTATGCATGCTACATTATCTTCATGCAAAATTGTTGGTGCCTCATTCTCTGAAGAATTACTACATGATCTACGTATGTGTTGTATCACACTTCTTAACCAAACACATTCTCGACTTGCTTCATGTATCGCTAGAATTTCAGCATGGTTGAATGAAGTCGTTGAGATCGTTTCCTTAACTGAACGTCACAAAATTGTAGTTCCTCCGCATGTAAATGCATATACAGTTTGAGATCAACCATTATGAGGGTCAGACATGTATCCTGCATCTGCAAAACCAACTAAACTTGTATTTGATGGGTTAGTGAAATCTAAACCCATATCCTTTGTACCTTGAAGATACCGAAATATTTGTTTTACTCCATTTAAGGATTATGCTTCGTTAAAACCTTACTAGATAAAACCCTGTGGGACAAAATTCTAGTGAAGAAAAAAAGAGTACATAACTCCTTTATACGCTCTCGGATGTTGCCTCATTAAAAACCTTGCCGGAAAACCCTGTGGGGACAAAACCATGGTCAAGGGAAAAAGAGTGCAACGCGTATCTTCTCTCCCCTTGATGATCACATGACTTAATCTCATTGTCTCAGTGAAATGCACATTCAAGTGTCTTGATAGAATCACGTGAATAAATATTCTCTACATGTTACTTTCATATCCATTTTAAGGATTAAGATACGTCATACATCTCATATAAATACATCCGTGTAATTCTCATATACACATATTAGTATGACACATTTAAATCGATATTGTGATCATCATATTTATAATGATTACATCTTTGAGATGTTCAATTCATAAGCTAAGACAAGCTCCGTCTTTTTTGTTTCAAATTCAACTTCTATGCATTCAATCGCCTTTACAATCATAAAATCAAATTGTATGAGACTTAAAACATATTCACATCTAGATCTCTTTATAAAGTTTCATAGGCTAATTACAAAATTCTTTATTTGGCACAATACTATACACTAAGGCGATTATAACATATTTGTCGAACACATGATTAATTCAATACAATCAAATAGTTTCTCGAGAACTTTTCTTATATGCTCTAAATATCACTAGCATGCTCCATGCATTTTATATGCTATAATGAAATCTCAATAACACATGAGCTCTATTAATTAACTTTTAGACGCATATCAATTACTTATTATATTGCCAAACTTATAAATATTATATACATTATTGGATCCACCACATGAGAACATATCTCCTTATGATCATTTACATGTCTTTACGAAAGTATTGCGTGCCATTAGTTATGTCTTATATACCCAAATTTCAATACTTTAATTTCACTTTCTCATAAAGATCAATGCATATCCAATAATTTTACACATTCATATATACGGACTTCAAGTCCCATTAACCATGTCTCATCACAAGAGACTTTAGTCTTTCATTAGTTCTTTGCGTCTTTACTTACTTTGGCCATTCATTTATACATCTGCACTTTCTGGAGGTATGCTTCCATGATCCTCACCATGATTATAGTGCTATCTTATTTATTTACATAATCATTACCATATCGACGTCGATTCGTTACTTTTCGATTCCACACTTTACTAGACATTATATATCATTAATTGAGATCTCATAGTTTTTCATGTACCCGGGGTTTTTCAATAACCTTCATGTCTAGTGTCTCTTGACTATTATGGGGTCTTATTACCTCGATTTGACCATCTTCATTTTCTTGCTCCATTTTATCTAATCATTCGAGGACTTTTATTTGGAATCGATTTGTCTATCACGCTGCAACCATGCCATAGACTTACTACCATTCATTGGTTGTACTTTTGGGACACACATTTTAATTGGAGCATTAGCATCATTTATATGATTTAGTCACTTTTTTAGGTCAAAACATGCTGGCAATTACTAGATCTGAAATATAAATTATCACTTTAACTTAAAGTTCATACTCATTACTGTGAGGATCAACATTTATATCATAATGCATTCCATATTTCTTGCTGCTCATTCTCTCCCCCTGAATGAATTATACATTTTAACATCCCATTATTGTGCGTTGTGATGGATTTACAAGAAACATATACCGCACATTTACAAAATTCTTATATGGGAAACATATGGTTCGTGACCAAAACCATTCTAATGGGGAGAAGTCATTATAAATTGTTGGCAAGATGCGAATTCATATTTTATAACATGCCCCATAAACTAATACTTTGTTATCATAATTATTGGCTTTGCAATCAACTGAAGACGTTTTATAAACGTTGCAACAAAAGCAATTCGCGTATGAACATGGGCTACTTTTATGTTCAACACTTATTCCATAAATCGCTCAATACTTGGAACTACTCACCACCATTCTCAAAGATATAATTTCGAAAACCATGCTCGCATTTGATAACTCGAGCCATTAATCACGCTAACTTTAAGTTGCATATTCGATGATCATTTTGACGATGCATCGAATTTAGAAATCAAAATGATCCACATGGCACATGTATAGGCCTACATACATGCCCTTTTTATCTTTCTCAAAATTTTATAGGATAAAGTCCTTACGTTAATCTGGTGGTGATAGATAAACAACTAAGACAACTCAACAAAATAAACTAGTGTTTTTTCTTTGCACACGCAAGTTTACAAAAGAATAGTAAATCAGTTTAAAGCTAGTGTAGTTTTGAGGCCACAAATTCTAGTCATGCGATGATAATTCATATTACATTACTAGTTATAATACCCGCGCACGCGCGGGTTTTTAAAAAAATTTTTTTTAATGATATATTTTTATTTCTTAAAAAGCAAATAATTTAATATTTGTTTTGTTTGATTTATGATTTTTAATCACATTTTTTTATTATTAAAGGTAATCATTTAAAAAATTTAATCTATGTTGTTAGTTGAATCTTATGTATATTTTTTTGTATTTATGTTCTACCTGTGTAGTGTTACATCTTATTTATATATTTTTGTATTTATCTTATACTTGTGTAGTATATCAACAAACCAAATTTTTAAAATTTCAAATTAAAAAATAATAATTAAAATATTACCTAATAAGGAAATATTCTTTTTTCCGAAATACGAAAGTACCCACTAAGGGTTTTGTTTTATTATATAAAAGATTCGATCAATACTCGTGTTCATAGAGCGTCGAGTGAGATAACTTCAAAAATTGCAACAAATTTTAGACCATATATCACATTGTCAAGGCTTAAGATAGTATCATATAATCCACGTACTGTTATAAGCAACAAGCAACATTAAGTATCACACACATAACAAAGATCATGCGAGAATGCATTATGCAAAATTCTATTAGCATCGTATATTATAATATTAAACCAGTCTTAAGATCAAGTCATACATAATAGCAATGTACACGCAATAAGAACCACCCTTTAAAACATTAACAACCTGTGATACATGTATAAATACAAAAGTATTATAATATCAATTTCAATAATTTTAAGTTTGAATATCTACTGCAGTTGCTTTTATTTGTTAAAAACAGGTCAAATTAAAATAATATGAAACTAGAGTTCAAGAATAACAAAAAATAAATAAATAAATAAACCACAAATATCAAGACCTTAATGACAATTTAATATGTCAACCAATAAATAGATCTAAACATGCAATAATATATGAATGTGGTTGAATACGCAAGCACCTTTTCGAATCGAAAGACAATATGTGACTTCGAAAAACAAACATGTTATGGGTTTTAGCTCTTCCACGACTTGAAAAACATAAAGAATTAGATAACTTTGGAGGTCGTGCTGATAACGTGTTATGAACACAAGATTGAGGGAATGAAAATATTCTTCTAATTATCAATAATATATGTCAGAGATACAATGGGTATATATAAGATGAGTATGGTAAAAACCCTAATAGCTAATTGGGTCGTGGGCCTCTTATGGGCTATATGAACATCCACTAATTATCCATAACATAGTTCACTTTCCGAATACAATATTTAGACTCTATTTGGTGCCTTGGGTTACACGAAATTCGTATATGGGATAAGACAAGAACACATTCAATGTCTAGGCACAAGAAATTAAGCAATGTGTTGTTATGATTACGAGGCATTATACAACCCGTGCGATGCACGGGCTGATGGTTGAATAATTATTTTTTTTTTTTTTTATTATTATTATTTTTTTTTCTTCGTAATGTTGGTGCAGACGCAGCATATGACGGTTGATTGTGATTATTTCATTAAGTAGCTTAGGCCTTTATAATTAAATGTATCACGATGTTATATATGCTGCTTAGTTTTTATTTTTAAATAGTATTGCTAAAGTTCCCATAATATTTAAAGATGGCCAAAAACGTTTTGTTGAACCCGTGCGATGCACGGACTAAATGGTTGGTTCTAATTAGATCTCAACTATTTAAAATAGTTACTTCACTAAAGAGTATTAAGAGGGTTTTTTTTTTTTGCAAAATGTTATATTTAAATGAGGCGTTTCATATATAATCTTTTAATATGAGTAAGTTACATAAATTATTTTTTAATTAATGCATTATTACAACTTTTTTCCCTAAACTATAATATAGAATTTGGAGCATTCGTTAGTAATTCACTCTAAGTTTTGATATCATACATGCAATTCCGTAACTACATTAAGAGCAAAAATATTAAAATGCACTAATAAAGTGTAGTAATAATTATTGAATAAAAGTTGAATGATCGTCACATTATTTTCAATAAACTTTGCTAACGAATCAATAGTATTAGCACGTTTATCGAAATTACATGAAGTAAAATATTGCATCTTTAATTTGTAACGTACTATTAATATGAATGCTAAGTATTCATCTATATTGACACCGGTTGCCGTGACGTTGTTCTTGTTGTTGTTCGGAACCTATTGATACACGTCATAATTTTCAATAGTTGACTTGTTCTTGTTGTTGTTCGGAACCTATTGATACACGTCATAATTTTCAACAGTTGACGGACGGTCGACGGCACGACTCATCGAAGAAGGAAGTGAACACCATAGTAAAACTACCACAAACATGCACACCACGTAACCATGATAGCAAAAATGTGATAAATAATAACATGAGATTCAAACAACGTTCATGCTAAAACATGTAATGCATGCATACAAATTTTAGTGTGTTCTTACCCATATGATCACCACACCACAATTCTAATATTATTCCTTGACTTTTGGTGTCTTAAAGCAATTTAGTTTTGCAATTTTTTACATCATTGATTTGATAAATCGAGACACTTTCACCTTTAGTTCTTCATCACAGATTTTATAGAAATATCCTTAGAATACCATGCTCTTTGGAGCAAGAACATCTCCTTGGCGGTCTCGTTAGGAGGAGGCATTACATCTTGAGCTTGTCTTGTGAATTGTACTTGACACGTTGACCATGGTTTGATAACACCTATAGTTTCGAGATTTTGAGGCTTAAATAAAGTATAGAAATACGACACACATGAACAGATTGTTCAAGAGGCTTTCATGATAGGAGTAAATCCATGTTGGAGACTGGCTTCCCAAACTTTGTCGACATTAAAAATTTCATTCCCGTACTCGTTAACATTCCAACCTTCTAAGCCGTGAAGTATCCCTGCAATTCTCCATGCACTCATCACCCTTCTTGGCAGCCAATTCTGTTACACATACCACAATTTTACGTAAATATGTGAAATGCTTCGACCATGATGAACATAATTTATCGTAGTACTTAAGGTCGGGACGAAGGAATTGAAGACTTTACTCTGAACTATAACAATAAGTATATGACTAACCTCGCAAGAATCAACATTCTCAAGATATTTGGGAGTAAGCATCGATGGTGTGGTGTAGTAAAAACAATCTTTGCGAACTTTCTTTGGTGGAAATTGAGAGTAAGGGATATAAGTAAAGTTCCTTTTGACGCCTTCATTTGCTCTTCTTTGCTTAGTCCATCTCCCACCAACCATGTCTTCACAAAACCAAATAATCAGCCATAACAAAAACAAATAAAATCAAGTATTTAACAGCAAACATCTTATTTGAATACTACAACTTTTTAATTACATGTGTAGAGTAATTTTCTTTTTATTAATTTCTTAGATGATAGTTTACCTTTTGAGAGTAAGTCCTTGAAAGGACCAACTTATCCTGGTCATCAGCCGATTTGAGCTTGGATTTCAACATTTCATAATCACTCTCTCTAGATATGGCAACCTTCAGTAAGAGAAAATGCATATCATTTGCATGCATTTGCTTCATCGTTAGTTTTGATTTGCGAATGAGGAAGGTGTTCATGTGTGGGTAATTATAACCCTCAAAATCCAACTAAAAAGTCACATTTAAAGATTTGTTCCTTTGTATTCTTTGAGGTTGCAAAACTGCAACCCTTTCACGTTCCATAACCGATGATGTATTAAAGGATGCGGATGTAAATTTGTGGAGTTCATATAATTAAAATATTGCTTAAACTACATTGTACCGTACTACCGTGTTTTGCACAATACACTTCCACATTAAATTAAGGGGTACAAGCTTTATATAATATAGATTCATCTTATAATGAAAGACCAAAATGGCGTCTATATATAATAGACAAAGTGACTTTTCATGAACAGTCACAACCCTTCATAAATGGATGCACCATTTGATGGAAAATAACTACTTTCCATATAAAATATAGCGATAGTTTTTCTTTCACTATTGACAACAATCACATCTATTAAATGGTTGCAACGTCCCAGTGACGAATTTTCTGTCACAAACCTTTGCCATTCATCGTATCCGAAATCAAGTTTATTAGTTTATACAAGTGTGCGCTCCACACCTCCTAACTTGTATTAGAACTTAAACTTGAAATCACTTTGGCCTCCAGTAATCTAAATTACACAAAATACTTGATGACACTAAAATCACCAATATAGCGAAGGTTCATGAATATTTCATCGATTTTTGCCTCGTAGTGTAAACTTTTTTAAAAAAATCTGCCCCTCCATACTTAGAGCTCTCGGTACAGTGACACCATAAGGCTACGGTGCAAGCACTTACTCCGCACCTCGCGTTATATGTTGTGGCGTCATGACCACGACACGAGTTATAGGTAATTTTCATTTTCATTTTTCCTGGTGGGTTTGTGTTTGTCCTTGTGTTATGATTTTGTATGTGTTTATGTTTATGTGTGATTTTTTATTTTTTATTTTTTATTTTTATTTTTTTTGCAGGTGGAGCCGACCAAGTCTGATGAAGAAAATGATACACATTTTTTATTATTATTATCATTATTTTTTTTTTTTTAATTTAAGTCTTTTAGGATTTAGTATTATAATTTTTAGTTCATGTTACTTAACTTCTTGCACTGTTAGTCTTTGATAGGTTTGCGTTGTTAATCTTTGATTTTTTTTTTCTTATTATTAGTCCCAAAAATGTATAAGTTTTATTTAAATTATGTAATGTTTTTATTCAATGTGTTGTTTTATTTGAAGAAATGAAAAAAAAAATGTAGAAACTGTGGGGTTCGGTGATGTCTATAATCTGATTGATGAGAGGTGTCTTTGGACTGAGTTATAGTTTAGGAATTACAGGGTAAAAGTCTGACGTGACAACACTTTTGATATAAAACGAGCCTATTGCTCACAACCTCGCCTTGTGCTCTTACCATTTAGCATCAATTTTATATAATCAATATCACATAATTCATGAGCATGGTTAAGGTTATGGTTGCAAAGTCCTTCAAAGTGTGACCCAGAGTACACTACGGTGGCGTTTATGTTTTTAAAAGTACCTTTTAATAGTCTTTTAATCTAACTGTTTAGACGCGGTCAGATGTTTGGGCAAAACAATGTGTTTGTTTTTTCAGCATGTCATTAACAATCGGTAAGAGACAGTCAGTGATAAAAGTGTTTGTTTTTTACTATTAAAAGACAGTAAAAGGCATAAACCTCTTATTGAACTAGATGAAAAGGAGGTGTTTTAACAACTCTTAATGTCTCTTAGGTGTTGTTTGTTTATTAAGATGCTCTGAATCTGAATTTGATTTACACGTCTGAATCTAAAACTGAGTCGTAAATGTCTGAATCTGAATCAAATGCTATTGTTTGTTTGTTCGTTTTTTTAAAACTTTTTACGTGTGCCACAATTTAATTTCACAAACTTGTTGTATATTACTATTGTTGAAAAAATTCCGAAGTGTTTGAGCATCATCATCATTATTATCTTGAACATTATTTGTTTAAAAAACATTATGGCAAGTCTCATAAACGTACTATCAACATTAAAGGAACAACAACAACAACAACAACAACAACAACAATAACAATAATAATAATAATAATAATAATAATAATAATAATAATAATAATTATTATTATAATAAAAGAAAAAAAAAACTATAGAGAAAATCTAAAAATAAAAAATAAAATAAATAAAAAAATAAAATTAGGAAGAAGGAAGAGTTATGACATTAAAACGCATTAAGACACCCCATTCACATCTAGTTGGTTAAAAGGTTTTAACCTCTGACGGCGTCGGAACGAGAAAAAAAACAAACGCTCTTAATAGGCCAAATGTCCTAGCACGTTTAATTGAGTCAGATCAAGAGGCATTTAAGAGACTTTTTTTATTTTTGTTTTTTTGTCATATTTTAACTTTGTCTTTCGTATTAAAAGTACGTTTAGGTAAAATCATTGCATATTTTATGTTAGATAAAGAATGAAAACATGATAATAATTGTGTGACAATTCTTATTTTGTTCAATTTGGAGGGTTCAGGTTAGTGGACTTATATATCTCAACTCTAATTTAAGCCATTTTGTTAATCATTTCGAAAAATTCAATCTAAACTCCGGTACGTTTCTTTTCGACAGATTTTAATATTCAATGTTTTAATTAAAATACTTATAACTTTTAATTGGCTATATTATAAATTTGTATTTTTATATTTAATAAAGCTTCTTACTTGCGTGAATACAATCGTTTATATTTAAATTGTAAACACTCAAAGTTTAACACATTTAGACATTTTTACATAAAACAATCAGTTTTATTTATGTTAGATTCAAATTTTATTAACCACTTATTCAGATGAAAATGAAACCACATTCAGACTTTTTAACCATATATTCAGATTCAGATATGCAAATCAAATTCATACTTAGAGCCTTTTAATAAACAAGCAACACCATAAGTGGAAGTCTGTGACTGACCACGAAAGTGCTCCTAAAGTAATATCAAAAGTGATACTCCATACGTCCTAAATTAATAGTTTACGGTTTATTTATTTATTTATTTATTTATTTATTTATTTTTTGTATGCCCTAATTCAGTTGTCTACTACTAATTAGATAAAGAAATTTTATTGAGTTTATCATATTATTTTTAGTTGAAATTAATATTATAAACTTTAAGAAAAATATTAATTAATTATGTAATAATAAAACTAGAGAAAGATATGAAATGATTTAACGGGGTGTACAAACTTATGTCCTCCGTAATTCAATACGATATGATATATGGTACAGAATTAACCTATAAGAAGATGATTACATGGACGAATTTGTCAACTAGATAATCCACAATCAACTAGATAATCATCATTCCTTACTCACTCCAAGAATAATTGTGGGCATTTAATCATCTTAAAATCTTTAATACCTATAGTTAACTCGTACCTCATACGTATTTTGTACACTTGTGAATCCAACAATGTGCAGTGTGCACAGTCCTGTGAGATATGTAATTGGGACGTACGCATTTAAAACAATTTCAGTGCCTACATTAATGGCCTTTGTCTTTTCTTCCCAATAGTTGTTTTAAACTCTGCCAAGACCTTTTCGAATAGGAGGTGATTCGCACATCAACTTTTTTTATTGTTGCACCACACTCTGTGCATTACAGTGTTGTACTGTGTACTCTCTGTGCATTACAGTGTTGAACAAAATAGTGTGCAAATCAATCCCCTTTTCGAATATATAAATTTAACTTAGGTGATGCGGGTTCTAATTGGGTTTTGGTTTAAGTTTTGAAATTTTGTTGTTTGATTAAGAAGTTTGGGATTCGGATAGTGTAGGGGCACACCAAAATCCAAAGATAAGAAGCATGATGGGTTTATTCTCTTACACACACTCTAATTACTCCCTCCGTCCCAATTTAGATGTCATGGGCCCACAAAACACACATATTAAGAAATCTTTGTTTGTATGTTGTAAAATGACAATAATATCCTCAAGTTATTATTTCAAATCTTTGATTGTGTTTTGTCTTTTATGGGCAAAACTAGAAATTGCTTAAAAATGACAACTAATTTGGGACAACAAAAAGTGAAAAAATGGACAACTAAAATGGGACGGAGGGAGTAATATTTTTCTCTTTCTCTCACACGCATACACATACTTTTATTTTTAAATAATATTTTTACTTTTAATTTTATTATAAATTTATTAAATTAAAAAAATTCCCTCTTCAAAACCTACACTAAAGGGCCGTCTGGTTTGTTGGTAGGAATCACAATTGGTATCGGATTTGGTATGGGTAGAACGACAATGGATATGAAAAAATGTATTATTACGATTATTTATGTTTGGATGACAAAATATGGTGTATAGATATTTGAATTTTATAGTGGAAAAGAGAGAACCCACGAAATGGATTTCATAGACACCAAATTAGTGAGTAATAAATCTATTACTATGATATACCTATTTTATTCCCAGACCCACTAAACAAACACCTTGAATTGAAATGAAATCCATAGTCTCATTCCGATAGGGCCATACCAAACGCACTCTAAATTAAGTTTTATTGGTACCTTCCAAAACTTATTGTAAAACCTCTTCTGGAAAAATAAATAAAGGAAAATGTTTGATGGACCTAATAAAGGGACCTAATCATGGACCTAATGCTTAAAATACTTGTACAGTGCATGCACTGTACAAGTATTTTAAGCATTAGGTTCATGATTAGGTCCCTTTATCAATGCTCATAAATAAATAATAAAATTAAAAAATAAAATAAAAAATAAAAAATCTCTTTATTGTCTTTTTGTTGTCTTAAACTCCCGTCTTTATTATAAAAATACCTCATAGTTTTGGTTATTAATGCCTTTACTAATATATTTTGTGTTTTACTTTTAGGGTGTGTTTGGTAGAGAGAATTTCAGAGAATAGAAATGAAGTAGAGAATAGAAATTTAGAGAATAGAAATCAGTAGAGAATTTTGTTCAATTCTAATGTTTGGTAACAACAGAGACTTGACCCGGGAAATGGAAAAAAAATATTTTTGATTAATTTTTTTTTTCTAAATAACAATTCTAAAAAAAAATATATTTAAAAAAATATTTTTTTTAAATTATATATTTTTTTTTAAATTATTTTTTTTTAAATTTATTTTTTATAAAAATTATTTAAACAAATTTATTTTTTCTAAACAACAATTCTAAAAAATATATATTTAAAAAAATTTAAATTATATTTTTTTTAAATTTATTTATTTAACATTTTTTAAAAAAATTTATACTTTTAAATTTATTTTTTATAAAAATTATTTAAAAAAAATTATTTTATAAAAAAATTATTTTTTTAAATCATTTTTTATAAAAAATTATGTTTTAAAAAAATATTTAAAAAAAAAAAAACTTATTTTGAAAAAAAAATTATTTAAAAAAAAAAACTTAATATTTAAAAAAATTTATTTTTTAAAGCTTAATTCTCTGCATTTCCACAACAATAGGGGTGGAAATCAAAGTTAACAAAATACAAAGAGGTGAACTCCTTGAGAATTCGAAATTCTCCACCCATTTGATTTCTCAACCTACCAAACATGGAAATCAGCCAATTTCCATTTCTTTGCCTCTATTTCTCTGTACCAAACACACCCTTANTTTCTAAACAACAATTCTAAAAAATATATATTTAAAAAAATTTAAATTATATTTTTTTTAAATTTATTTATTTAACATTTTTTAAAAAAATTTATACTTTTAAATTTATTTTTTATAAAAATTATTTAAAAAAAATTATTTTATAAAAAAATTATTTTTTTAAATCATTTTTTATAAAAAATTATGTTTTAAAAAAATATTTAAAAAAAAAAAAACTTATTTTGAAAAAAAAATTATTTAAAAAAAAAAACTTAATATTTAAAAAAATTTATTTTTTAAAGCTTAATTCTCTGCATTTCCACAACAATAGGGGTGGAAATCAAAGTTAACAAAATACAAAGAGGTGAACTCCTTGAGAATTCGAAATTCTCCACCCATTTGATTTCTCAACCTACCAAACATGGAAATCAGCCAATTTCCATTTCTTTGCCTCTATTTCTCTGTACCAAACACACCCTTAAGGTGTATTATTGGAGGGTAACAAAATTCGAGAAAAATATGTAACTAGGTAGAGGCCGAGCTAAGAGGGTATTTGCATCACTAAAAGACAAAAATCGATAAAAGCATATAGCAGTATTTGCATCACTAATAGAACAAAAAATACAAAAATCTCAAAAAAACATGTAGGTGAAGTGTGGGGTATTCAGATCATTTAATGCTAAAGGGTGTACTAATAGTAGCACCCTATAACTTATGTTGCCGAGTCCTTTTTAAGAGTGGAAGGTGTGTTTTCGGGTTTTCATTCGGCACATACTTTATCACTTTTTCTCTCTTACTCTCACCTTTCCCTCAACTCCTTCGGTATTTATACAATGTATTATTTTTTATTATTAAAAATACCCTTTAACACATATCACTGCTCAATATACACTCGCACAAAATAAAATAAGGCTAGTGACAGAGGCATCCTATATTGCATCATCTTTCCGGCTGCCACCTCGGCTTTCTCTCTTCTCAACCCATATTCACCCCTCTCTTCACAGTGGTGTCCCATTTTTTTTAAACCTTTTTTAACACAAACTTTAATTTTATTAATAAAACGTAAACATTACATAAATGAAATGATACGGAATTAAACCATTACAATACTAAATTAAACGTAAACATTACTAAACATCACAGAAATTCTTCATCGTCTTCGTCCTCATCGTCCTCATCTTCGTCTTCATTGTCATGAGGGAGCCGATGATGTCTACGATTTCTCCAAATGTGCTCGACCAAATCAGATTTTAAGTTTATATGAGTTGATGCGTTCTCGAGCTCCTGAGTAACTTCTAAAGATTCTTCAAATGAATTTAAGGGATCGTGTGGTTGGTGGACCTCCTCTTCGAACCATGTAGGACATATCGCCCGCTGCTTGTGTTGAATGATCATATTATGTAATATGATATATGTATATGTAATATCTCGGAGATCATTTTTAAAAAATCCTCGAGCCGGAACTTTAAGCATTTTCCACTTCCTCTTCAACACACCAAAAGCCCGTTCCACATCTTTCCTTGCTGCTTCGTGCTTTCTCTTGTAAAACAATCTTTTATGATCACCCGTTGGAGGATTTGAAATGGACTTAATAAGAACGGACCATTGTGGATATATCCCGTCAGTAAGATAATATCCCCTTTTATATTGTACACCGTTAGCTTCGAATTCAAGGTCTGCTGCTCTCCCAACTCTGATATCATTGAAGACAGGGGAACGACGTAAAACGTTTATATCGTTATTCGCACCGGAGACACCAAAGAATGCATGCCAAATCCATAAATCTTGGGAGGCGACCGCCTCCAATAAAATGAATGGATGTGGCCCATGATCACCCCTAGCATATTGACCTCTCAAACCATTGGGGCAATTCTCCCACTCCCAACTTGTACAATCAATGCTTCCCATCATCCCAGGAAACCCATGCTTATACTCATGATGAGCATATAATCTTTCAAGGTCAGAATACATGGGCTTTCGCAAATACTCAGCACCATATAACTCTATGATAACTTTGCAAAACTTACGNCCAATAAAATGAATGGATGTGGCCCATGATCACCCCTAGCATATTGACCTCTCAAACCATTGGGGCAATTCTCCCACTCCCAACTTGTACAATCAATGCTTCCCATCATCCCAGGAAACCCATGCTTATACTCATGATGAGCATATAATCTTTCAAGGTCAGAATACATGGGCTTTCGCAAATACTCAGCACCATATAACTCTATGATAACTTTGCAAAACTTACGGAGACATTCACGGGATGTTGTTACGACTATTGCCAGATTCTCGTCAAGAGAATCTGGAACGGCCGCGTATCCCAATTGACGAATGGCCGCAGTACACTTGACCAATGGGCTAATACCAGGTACGCCCCTACAATCATTAGTTTGTTGAAAATAAGTAGAATAATCGGTTACCTCTCGAACAATTCGTGTGAACAGTTCTCGGCTCATTCGGAAACGCCGACGGAATGTTCTTTCATCGTGCTGCGGGGTTTCGCCGAAGTATGCAGTCACTAAACGATTGTGAGCAGCAACATTATCCCTAGGTATGTACCTTCTTGAAGGTTTTGGCTGGTGTGCTTGATACGCATTCAAAGCAAACTCCGCAAACTCTGTAAACTCACTCATAACTTCATCGTCGTCGTCGGAAGACGAAGAACCAAACAAAAACTCATAAGACGACATGGACATGGTGAATGAATATTGATGATAATTTGTTTGAATTGGGTGTTTGAATGTGGGTTTGATGTTGGTATTTATATAGATGAAAAGTGGCAAAGATTTTGAAAATTTTTATTTTATTTTATTTTTATTTTATTATTATTTTTTTTTAAACAAACGGCTGTATGAACAAACGGTCAAATATTTACTTGTAAATTAGTGTTTCAATATGGGCCGTGTAACCAACCCATTTTGCAAAAAAATGGCCGGCGACCGATATGGCCACAGTGGTCACGACCGATCTCAAGATCGGTTGACCCATATGCTCGACCGACGAAATCCGTTCCACTGTCACTAGCCTAACAATCTCTCCATTTAAACATGCAAGACTCTAATGCCGCTAGGTAAATTGTTTTGATGCTTGCACGTTTTCCAAACAATAAATGGTAAGGGATTCCCTGCGGTAGGGAGTGTTTCCCGCTCTTTTTTCTGTGGTGCACCCTGCACACTAATTCAATAGTTCTTGTATGCCACCATGAAAAATTCCTAGATTGGCTGGGAGACAATGACCTTTGCAATGAATGCTGACTTAGATCCAGAAAACACAATAAATTTCAAGATGTATGCCAAATTTCATATAGTCATTATGGGAATGACTGATAACTTTGGGTCTACCACATGATACATTTTATCAAATTCGAGAGAGTGAGCTGTAGAAGAAAAACATAATAAGACCCAAAAAAAAGAAAACAATTTTAGAGGTATCATATCTCAGAACCATTGACTTTTCAACGTATCAACTTTTAAACTCATTTTAACTGAGCACTCAACTCAATTTATTTAAAAATCCCAATAAAACATGCATCAACCTACGTAAAGATAAGCATAACACTTCTAGTTAGGTCATGAATAGGTGACAAGCAAGTTAGAAACAGTCCAACAGCATAAGCATAGCTCGGTGTAGCTATAATATCATAACGAACATATAATTTCTTTGGATGTCGCGAAATCATTCGAAATTTCTTAAAACAGAGACTATACAAAGTATCTTTGATTTCATCAAGACCTAGAAGGTTGCATTTGTGTGTAGCTTATCTTTCTATATTTATGCGGATATCAGAGCAACACCTACCTTGTTAAAGGTCACACAAAGCTCGGCGATTGTTACAAAATTCTCCCAGAAACTCGGGATATCATGGTTTTCAGAACATTCAAAACAACAGATTTGAACTTGTTTATTTGACTTCTTTACCATTTGCATGCTTATGGAAAGGCCAGAGGTTAACCAAGCGCTCCAAAACCCCTGCACTCTTGAAGTAACCTGTAAACCCCTGAGGAATTGTTGGTGGAGGGAAGTCTTCTGCAGGCATGGCAAAGGGTCGAACCATTTCCTCCATCTTATCTAGTGTAAGATATGCCCCTACTTCTTGCAGCCTTTCTGGACCCATTATCGGTAATGTATGCTCTTGATGAAGTGAAGCTGCCTCAAGGTCGTTTCTCTATAAACATAATGGTTTATGTGAATTAAGGGTATAACATTTGCAATTATATAATATCTAGTTGAAAATGGGTTTACCTCCAAGGGGGATAAATCTGCACCACGGCTAAAGGTCATCTCAAGACGATACCTCTTTGGGTCTTCCAAATTTATCTGCAGTTTGTCAAAGATCAATTTCTATGAGTGACTGGGAATATAGCATAAAAAGGAAACGAGCGTTCATTATATTTGTACCAAGGGTAATATAATTGTACAAAGGAAAAATGACCATTTTCAGGCTAGCCACTTCAGCCAAAATAGAAAAAATGGAAAGTTCATTATCTCAAACTAGATAATCCTCGAAAGTCAATTATCCAAAATGGACGATCTTTCTAAGTTTTCACAATATTAGGGGAGAGAATTTTGTATAGCACCCAAAAATAAAAGTTGATGAAGGATAAAAACCTTCATGCAATTTTCCTTAATTAAGTTCTTGTTTGAGAGAAAGAAACACCAACCTCGGTATTTTCAAACATCCTTAACACAATATAGCTCATGTAATCAAGTTCCTTTGTTTTCAAAAGGCGTTCCAATGCACCATCACAAATGAGGCTGTCTTCCCCTTGAAGAGATTCATCCAAGTTACAGTACCGAAGAACATTCATCAACGAGTGGATATGAGATTCCTGTCATTAACATATATAGCAAACAAATGTTCACAAGACAATAAACAAACAAAAAAATAAATAAATAAATAAACAAATAAAAGAATAAAAAGATTGTAACATACTTACCGACGTAAAGTAAAGGCGAGTCCGGACATGTCTCTCAGGTGTCCGCACATTAGCATATCTATGTAAGTGAATAATAAAAGATCAATGACCACAAACAAGTAGGGCTTCGTGTACTACCTTAAGGCTCAAAATGCAATAATTGGGAGGGGAAAAAGACAGAAACTATAGGATTCGAACTAAGTTTTGGAATGAGTTTTAAAGATTATGTACTCACTTTGGATCCAAACGGTATTTTATCTCTTTGTCATCATCTTCATCCTGATCCATTGACTTTTCACTTGTGAAGCTAGTTCTTCTTGATTCTTCGTTTCTAATCAGAGACATGGGTTGATGATCTATATGTTCTTTCACATTTGTTATAGAGGTTGTTGAGGTTTGAGATTGACCACTCTTTAATTCTGCAACATTGATGGCTTCTTCACGTGTATTTCTCAGGTCAATCAAAATTTTACCCAATAACCGTCGAGCAATCTATAAGTAACCAAGTGTCATAAATATACAATAATGAAAATAATATAATGTACATTAAAATTACTAAGCAGCAAAGATAATGCACCAAATATTAAGTTACCTTGGAGCCTATCTTCAATTTCTGCTTCGGGTTAATGCCATACTCATTTGGAATAACACCATCAGCAAGTAACTGAAAAGATTGCAGATTTGCAGACCATTCAGGAAACTATGAAAATCATATCCTAAGATGTTAAAACTAGCCTTTATAAATGGTTGCATCATATAGAGCATCAGAACCTTTACTTTAAAAATAGTTGCATCCCTCCAACCAGTAATTTTAGACCATATACATGTAGGGATCCAGAAACAATACAATTTTAATATTTATCATAGCTATTTTAATAATCAATATTTTTAGAGGGAAGCTATTCTTTCTCATATAAAATCCTGATTATTGTTCATAAAGCTTCGTACCTGAGCAACTTTAAACAGCTCATCAAGTCCATCTATATTAAGATGTGCATTGTGCAAGAGATCATACCTGTTGAAGGTTGAAAAATAGATGCTTTAGCTAGCTGGAAAAATGGAAGTCATACTAAGCATAAAAATGTAATGTGTGAATTGACTTACTTGCAAGAGTCGTAAACATCTGGAATTTGTGTTATATCGTATCTACTGTTAAAGGAAATAAAAGAAAGATGTTACTGAATCTAACAGTGACTAATTAACTTGCTAAATACATAAATTAACATAGCAACTTTTTTGTTGTATGTATCAAAAACTTACTCTTTGCGTTCATTATACAAGTCCCTCTCCACTTTCCTCCAGCGTGCATACATTAGAAGAAATCCCTCACTTCCACAAGGTAATCCAGCAGCAATCCGATCAACATCTATATTTGTCTTACCAAGTGCTCTTGCTTGATCATATGGAGGAATTACATCATATGAGGTTGTCTCAGCAAGCTTTTCATCTTCATCTTTTGCTAGCAGTCTCACTTGTTCGGTAACTTTTTTAGTCAGCTTCACCTATCATATGCATATCAAATCACTATATATTAGACAATAGAAAAACACTAAATCAATACAGACTTGGTTTACAGAAACTGGACAACTTTATGATAACTGGCCCAATTGGATAGCTTCTTCTCAGTAAATAAAAATATACAACTCGCAATTGCACAAATTTGGTACTAAATATACATAAGCTTGGAGAATAATATGTGAAGCTAACAGCCTAGATTAGCAAAATAATTACACCAACACAAGTAAGTATTTTTACCAGTGTAGGTAGAAGGTCTGAAGCATTCAGTGGAAGTCCAGCCCCATCAACCATCCAGGGTTTTTTAAGTGATCCATTTGCCTGTACTGCCTTCACTCCAGTCGTTATCAACTCATTCAGTCTAGCCTGTAATGGCAGAAAAAGAATTAACTTCAAAAAAAAAAGAAGCAAAAGAGTATAAAATCCGAGTTGTTGATCAGACGTCTTCCTGTCTAATTTGCTAAATCCATTCATGTAAGGTCCATGGGAATTCCATTTTATCAAATTGACATCAGAAAGCTTACATTAAACAATGAAGCTATCACTCTTATTTTTTTAGAACTACACACCTAACTATTTCATACCTCACATGTATCTCATATGAGACCTAAACCCACAACCTCTTGGTTGATGGGCCACTCACAATGTAAGTATCTAGGTCCAAAAAAGAAGACTAATGTAAAATAAAGTAATTCCCAATACCGTCTTCCATGGTGTATGGGGGAGGTAGAGATGTAGACAGCCTTACCCCTACCTAAGGTAAAGAGGCTGCTTCCGGTTCAACCAAGGTAGAAGACTAATGTGTTAATTGATTATGCTTAACTAACATGTTACAAACTTGGGTATAAACACTTAGATGTATATCTCTAGGTGTAAAAAGCTTTATATTTCTGAGGATGGCAATGGTCAAAATGCATTAATATAAATTTGCAAGAGATAGCCTTTCTGTGCAAAATTAATTTAGAGTGACAAATTTGCATCATTAAAATGTGTTAATTTGTATCAAGAAATAAGCTAAGAAACAAGCATAAATATGATGAAGCTTTAAGACCTAATGCATTTAAGTAAAGGATAAAAAGGAACCTTAGCTTCTTCCATCTCAATACTTGCATTATCAAGTCCATCTAACATTGACGAGTCCTTGCTAACAAGTGAAACCTTCAAAAATAGTTAAAATATTTTAGTCACATGGTAAAGAGTCATCATCAAACTGTTACACATATAGAGAACAAACCAGAATTGGTGTTAATTGTCCTTCCAAGTCTAGGAGCCCCTTGGCAAACGCAGCAGCTGACATCTGTTGAAAGATGTTAAACCCACAAATACGTTTGTTAAGTTGTCAAAAGAAATAATCCACAAGGTTTGATGAAAAGTAGGACCAGCGTATAACACTTCATATCATGAGATTTGAGAAAGAAAAAAAGAAGATTAAAGTCGATACCTGCACACGGCCCTCATCGGAGCTGTAAATCTTAAGGTCATGTCGATATGTACTGTGAAGGCGAAGCAGTCCAGTACCTTCACCTGAAACATACGAGCAGTTTCTTACATTAATGAATTACAAAAATAGGTACAAAGTTTCAACACAGAGCAATTGAAGGAAAAAATTATAAAGTGGAGAATGATAAATAGTTACCTGGATACATATTGTTGCGGAAATATCTGCCAAGTTCTTCAGCCTGTGAATAAAAATAAATAGAAATTGCACCCATATAATTTAACGATTACTAAAAGGCATGTTTTGTTTAAAGATAACAATCTCTATGTACCAATTATTTAACCTTGATCATAAATGTGTTTGGATAAGTAACTAAGCCTAATTATCCATATATATGGTAGGAATTTGAAAGTTAGAAGTACCAACCTGTTTCCGACCAGCATGTGTAAGAACGCCTCCATATTTAAGAACCATGAGTGCTTCTACGGGCCGTTCTTCTTCAGTATCACCTTTTGCAACTTTAACCCACTTAAGTGGCTTAAGTTGAACCTTGCGATAAATGCCAGAGAAATGGCCACCCTGATATCAGAGCAGTTGTCAAAGACTTATAAGGCTATAACAACTATCAAGTTTACACATAAAACATTAGAAGCTGTAACACTTCATCTCCTACTACTCAATTTATTATACTATAATAGCCATCTGCTACTTTAATCACAATTTAATCTATTATGCTTGTCAAATGAAATGAAACTATGTAAGAAAGGACATCTGTGAAACTTGGTTATTAAACATCATTGATGAAGACATGAGGTAAAAGTAAAATAAATAAATAAAAAATGTAAGTGCAGTAAGAATGAAAAATTCAAACACAAACCTCCTCGAGAACTGCTTTAACTTGGCGAAGCTTTTCTGCATGTTCAATGTCTTCTGCTTCGCTATCACTTCCAGGACCAAGTCTACAAAAACCAATATATCAATATAAAATACATAACATGGCCACTTTAACAAAGAACACAATGTAACCATGATTTATACTAATAACAGTAAAAGCAGCAACTTTTTTACATGCATAACACAAGAAATGAAACAAAACCCCAAGTTACATAACTAAAATATTTGGAGGAGTTTATCAAAAGTGAAATTAACAACACTGAGAAGAAATAGCTAATGTGATATAGCATCCATAAAACTATCCCAAGACACGTGAGTTAAGAAAGTTACCTAGTACGAGGTACTAATATCCGTGTAGCATCTAACAAGTCCTGCAACTGGACTGCACTTTTGAGTTTTGTCTGCAAGAAAAGCAGTCCAGCAAAAAGATAAGCCATCAATATTAACTAGTAGTTTTCATACAAATAAATAATAAGTGTTAGGATATAAAACACACCTCAGCTCTGGGTCTTCCCCCATTGTACTTTAGCATTAAGTTCAACAATTTTTCCTCGGTGACCTTCAGCTTTACCTTTTGCTTTGGAGTTCTATCACCACTGTCAAACAAAACCTTAGCTGTTAACAAAATAACAGCAGAAATGCTCACAGAGTATGGAAAACAAATTTAGGGATGTATTATCTTACTGTCGAATAATAGCAATGACACAGCGTAACTCCTCAGACTGTCCAAATGAGCCAATGATCCCACTTCCCTGACGTGTTAACCCCTCAGTAGGCGGAGCTGGTTCATTCACCTTCCAAGGTAAAACTGGTGGAATCGTATTTGAAAGATGGGGAGCTTTTGCATCTAGAAACATCTTCCTCAACACACAAGCAGCATCATCATAATATCTGTAGTTACAAGAACATCATGGCATCAGTAAGATGAAAAACACGGTAAAATTTTGTAAATCATAGTTTGACTTTGAGGTATTGGATATTTTGAAGTTAAACGCATATAAAATTTTTTTTTGGTATGTCATAATTTAATTTTCAACTACTAAAAATACATAAAGAAATTTTATTGAGTTTATCATATTATTTATTAATAAAAATAAAGAAAGATATGAATATGATTTAACGGGGTGTACAAACTTATGTCCTCCGTAATTCAATACGATATATGATATATGAGTACAAAATTAACCTATAAGAAGATGATTACATGGACGAATTTGTCAACTAGATAATCATCATTCCTTACTCACTCCAAGAATAATTGTGGGCATTTAATCATCTTAAAATCTTAATACCTATACTTAACTCGTACCCAACAATGTGCAGTGTGCACAGTCCTGTGAGATATGTAATTGGGACGTACGCATTTAAAACAATTTCAGTGCCTACATTAATGGCCTTTGTCTTTTCTTCCCAATAGTTGTTTTAAACTCTGCCTAAGACCTTTTCAAATATACTCCCTTCCACCCATTTTTATTGTCCATGTTATCATTTTTGGATGTCTCAATTTAATTGTCCCTTACCGAAAATAGATAAGGGGTTGGGTCAAGTTTACTATATTACCCTTTATTGAAATTAATATTACAAAATTTAAAGAAGTGTTAATTAATTGGTTAAGGGCAAATCTGTCATTTGGCCAAAAAGTAAGAGAGAGAAAGCAGTATTAATTATGTTTTTCTTAAACTGTGTGTTTTTTGTCGGGGGACAATTATTTGTGGACGGAGGGAGTATAAACTTAACTTAGGTGACGTTTGTTATGCGGGTTTTGATTGGGGTTTGGTTTAAGTTTTAAAATTTTGTTGTTTGGTTAAAAAGTTTGGGATTCAAATAGTGTAGGGGCACACTAAAACCCAAAGATAAGAATTAAGAAGCATGATGGGTTTATTCTCTAACACACACTCTAATTATTATTATTATTATTTTTTTTTTAAGAATAATATTTCTCTCTTTCTCTCACACACATACACACATACCTTTTTAAAAAAAATAATTCTTACTTTTAATTTTATTATAAATTTATTAAATAAATAAAATTCCCTCTTCAAACCTACACTATGGGGCCGTTTGGTTTGTTGGTAGGAATCACAATGGGTATCGAATTTGGTATGAGGTAGAATGACAATGGATGTGAAAAAGTGTAGCATTACGATTATTTATGTTTGGATGACAAAATATGGTATAAAAGTGTATAGATATTTGAATTTTGTAGTGGAAAAGAGAGGACCCACGGAATGGATTTCATAGACACCAAATTAGTGAATAATTAATCTATTACTATGATATACATATTTCATTCTCGGGCCCACTAAACAAACACCTTGAATTAGAATGAAATCCATAGGCTCATTCCGATAAGGCCATGCCAAACGCACTCTTCCAAAACTTATTGTAAAACCTCTTCTGGAAAAAAATAATAATAAATAAATAAAAATAAAAAAAATATATATAAAAATAAAATAAAATAAAATCTATTTATTGTCTTTTTGTTGTCTTAAACTCTCGTCTTTATTATAAAAATACCTCATAGTTTTGGTTATTAATGCCTTTACTAATATATTTTGTGTTTTACTTTTAAGGTGTATTATTGGAGGGTAACAAAATTTGAGAAAAATATGTAACTAGGTAAAGGCCGAGCTAATTGGGTATTTGCATCACTAAAAGACAAAAATCGATAAAAGCATGTAGCAATATTTGCATCATTAAAAGACCAAAAAAATACGAAAATTAAAAAAAACATGTAGGAGAAGTGTGGGGGTATTCAGACCATTTAATGCTAAAAGGTGTACCATTAGTAGCACCCTATAACTTCTGTTGCCGAGCCCTTTTAAGAGTGAAAGGTGTGTTGCCGGGTTTTCATTCGGCACATACCTTTATCACTTTTTCTCTCTTACTCTTACCTTTCCCTCAACTCCTGTATTTATACAATGTATTATTTTTTATTATCAAAAATACCCTTAAACCTTAAACACATATCATTGCTCAATATACACTCGCACAAAATAAAATAACAATCTCTCCATTTAAACATGCAAGACTCTAATGCCGATAGGTAAATTGTTTTGATGCTTGCACGTTTTCCAAACAATAAATGGCAAGGGAGTCACTGCGGGAGGGAGTGTTTCCCGCTCTTTTTTTCCGTGGTGCACCCTGCACACTAATTCAATAGTTCTTGTATGCCACCATGAAAAATTCCTAGATTGGCTGGGAGACAATGACCTTTGCAATGAATGCTGACTTAGATCCAGAAAACACAATAAATTTCAAGATGTATGCCAAAATTTCATAGTCATTATGGGTATGACTGATAACTTTGGGTCTACACCACATGGTAGACATCATATCAAATTCGAGAGAGTGAGCTGTAGAAGAAAAACATAATAAGACCCAAAAAAAATCAATTTTAGAGGTTGCATATCTCAGAACCATCGGCTTTTCAACGTATCAACTTTTAAACTCATTTTAACTGAGCACTCAACTCAACTTATTCAAAAATCCCAATAAAAAATATCAACCCACGTAAAGATAAGCATAACACTTCTAGTTAGGTCATGAATAGGCGACAAGCAAGTTAGAAACAGTCCGACAGCATAAGTATAGCTCGGTGTAGCTATAATATCATAACGAACATATAATTTCTTTGGATGCTGCCAAATTTCGAAATTTCTTAAAACAGACTATACAAAGTATCTTTGATGTAATCAAGACCTATAAGGTTGCATTTGTGTGTAGCATATCTTTATGTGGATATCACACAAAGCTCAGCGATTGTTACAAAATTCTCCCCAGAAACTCGGGATATCATGGTTTTCAGAACATTCAAAACAACAGATTTGAACTTGTTTATTTGACTTCTTTACCATTTGCATGCTTATGGAAAGGCCAGAGGTTAACCAAGCGCTCCAAAACCCCTGCACTCTTAAAGTAACCTGTAAACCCCTGAGGAATTGTTGGTGGGGGGAAGTCTTCTGCAGGCATGGCAAAGGGTCGGACCATTTCCTCCATCTTATCTAGTGTAAGATATGCCCCTACTTCTTGCAGCCTTTCTGGACCCATTATCGGTAATGTATGCTCTTGATGAAGTGAGGCTGCCTCAAGGTCGTTTCTCTATAAACATAACAGTTTATGTGAATTAAGGGTATAACATTTGCAATTATATAATATCTAGTTGAAAATGGGTTTACCTCCAAGGGGGATAAATCTGCACCACGGCTAAAGGTCATCTCAAGACGATACCTCTTTGGGTCTTCCAAATTTATCTGCAGTTTGTCAAAGATCAATTTCTCTGTGTGATTTTTTTTTTTTCTTTTTTCTTTTTTCTTTTTAAATGGGAATATAGCATAAAAAGGAAACGAGCATTCGTTATATTTGTACCAAAGGGTAATATAATTGTACGAAGGTAAAATGACCATTTTCAGGCTAGCCACTTCAGCCAAAATCTTAAATATGGAAAGGTCATTATCTCAAACTAGATAACCCTCGAAAGTCAATTATCCAAAATGGACGATCTTTCTAAGTCTTCACAATTTTAGGGGCGAGAATTTTGTATAGCGCCCACAAATAAAAGTTGATGAAGGATAAAAACCTTGATGCTATTTTCCTTAATTAAGTTCTTGTTTGAGAGAAAGAAACACCAACCTCAGTATTTTCAAACATCCTTAACACAATATAGCTCATGTAATCAAGTTCCTTTGTTTTCAAAAGGCGTTCCAATGCACTATCACAAATGAGGCTGTCTTCCCCTTGAAGAGATTCATCCAAGTTACAGTACCGAAGAACATTCATCAACGAGTGGATATGAGATTCCTGTCATTAACATATATAGCAAACAAATGTTCACAAGACAATAAACAAACAAAAAAATAAATAAATAAATAAACAAATAAAAGAATAAAAAGATTGTAACATACTTACCGACGTAAAGTAAAGGCGAGTCCGGACATGTCTCTCGGGTGTCCGCACATTAGCATATCTATGCAAGTGAATAATGAAAGATCAATGACCACAAACAAGTAGGGCTTCGTGTACTACCTTAAGGCTCAAAATGCAATAATTGGGAAGGGAAATAGACAGAAACTATAGGATTCAAACTAAGTTTTGGAATGAGATTTAAAGATTATGTACTCACTTTGGATCCAAACGGTATTTTATCTCTTTGTCATCATCTTCATCCTGATCCATTGACTTTTCACTTGTGAAGCTAGTTCTTCTTGATTCTTCGTTTCTAATCAGAGACATGGGTTGATGATCTATATGTTCTTTCACATTTGTTATAGAGGTTGTTGAGGTTTGAGATTGACCACTCTTTAATTCTGCTACATTGATGGCTTCTTCACGTGTATTTCTCAGATCAATCAAAATTTTACCCAATAACCGTCGAGCAATCTATAAGTAACCAAGTGTCATAAATATACAAGAATGAAAATAACATAATGTATATTAAAATTACTAAGCAACAAAGATAATGCGCCAAATATTAAGTTACCTTGGAGCCTATCTTCAATTTCTGCTTCGGGTTAATGCCATACTCATTCGGAATAACACCATCAGCAAGTAACTGAAATGATTGCAGACCATTCAGGAAACTATGAAAATCATATCCTAAGACGTTAAAACTAGCCTTTTCTAGTCGTTTTTTAATTCTTTTGTAAAGGTTGGATTTTGCTGCTAAACAAGGACACCTAAATCATATAGAGCATCAGAACCTTTACTTTGAAAATAGTTGCATCCCTCACAACCAGTAATTTTAGACCATATACACGTACGGATCCAGAAACAATACAATTTTAAATTTTTAATATTTATGATAGCTATTTTAATAAATCAATATTTTTAGAGGGAAACTATTCTCTCTCATATAAAATCCTGATTGCTGTTCGTAAAGCTTCGTACCTGAGCAACTTTAAACAGCTCATCAAGTCCATCTATATTAAGATGTGCATTGTGCAAGAGATCATACCTGTTGAAGGTTGTAAAATAGATGCTTTAGCTAGCTGGAAAAATAGAAGTCATACTAAGCATAAAAATGTAATGTGCGATTTGACTTACTTGCAAGAGTCGTAAACATCTGGAATTTGTGTTATATCGTATCTACTGTTAAAGGAAATAAAAGAAAGATGTTACTGAATCTAACAGTGACTAATTAACTTGCTAAATAAATAAATTAACAGAGCAACTTTTTTGTTGTATGTATCAAAAACTTACTCTTTGCGTTCATTATACAAGTCCCTCTCCACTTTCCTCCAGCGTGCATACATTAGAAGAAAGCCCTCACTTCCACAAGGTAATCCAGCAGCAATCCGATCAACATCTATATTTGTCTTACCAAGTGCTCTTGCTTGATCATATGGAGGAATTACATCATACGAGGTTGTCTCAGCAAGCTTTTCATCTTCATCTTTTGCTAGTAGTCTCACTTGTTCGGTAACTTTTTTAGTCAGCTTCACCTATCATATACATATCAAATCACTATATATTAGACAATAGAAAAACACTAAATCAATACAGACTTGGTTTACAGAAACTGGACAACTTTATGATAACTGGCCCAATTGGATAGCTTCTTCTCGGTAAATAAAAAGATATCTGTACAACTGGCAATTGCACAAGTTTTGTACTAAATATACATAAGCTTGGAGAATAATATGTGAAGCTAACAGCCTAGATTAGCAAAATAATTACAGCAACACAAGTAAGTATTTTTACCAGTGTAGGTAGAAGGTCTGAAGCATTCAGTGGAAGTCCAGCCCCATCAACCATCCAGGGTTTTTTAAGTGATCCATTTGCCTGTACTGCCTTCACTCCAGTCGTTATCAACTCATTCAGTCTAGCCTGTAATGGCAGAAAAAGAATTAGCTTCAAAAAAAAAGAAGCAAAAGAGTAAAAAAATCCCAGTTGTTGATTGTCTAATTTGCTAAATCCGTTCACTTGATAAGAATAAGGTCCATGGGAATTCGATTTTATCAAATTGACATCAGAAAGTTTACATTAAACAATGTAGCTATCACTCTTATTTTTTTAGAACTACACACCTAACTAAGGGTGCTCATCGGGCGAAAACCGGACCGGACCGAGACCGAATCCGGCAAAAAATCTAGACCGAGACCGGACCGAATGTGATCGGTCCGGTTTCGGTCCGGTCCGGTCTCGGTCCAAATAAGCTAAATGTCCGGTTTTTAAGCCGGACCGAACCGGACCGGACCGGACCGATCCGGACCGAAATTATGAAAAACCCTAGACCGAGACCGGACCGAATGTGGTCGGTCCGGTCCAGTCGGTTTTGTCGGTCGGTCCGGTCCATCCGGTCCGTTTGCTCACCCCTACACCTAACTATTTCATACCTCACATGTATCTCATCTGAGACCTAAACCCACAACCTCTTGGTTGATGGGCCACTCACAATGTAAGTATCTAGGTCCAAAAAAGAAGACTAATGTAAAATAAAGTAATTCCCAATACCGTCTTCCATGGTGTGTGGGGGAGGTAGAGATGTAGACAGCCTTACCCCTACCTAAGGTAAAGAGGCTGCTTCCGGTTCAACCAAGGTAGAAGACTAATGTGTTAATTGATTATGCTTAACTAACATGTTACAAACTTGGGTATAAACAATTAGATGTATATCTCTAGGTATAAAAAGCTTTATATTTCTGAGGATGGCAATGGTCAAAATGCATTAATATAAATTTGCAAGAGATAGCCTTTCTGTGCAAAATTAATTTAGAGTGACAAATTTGCATCATTAAAATGTGTTAATTTGTATCAAGAAATAAGCTAAGAAACAAGCATAAATATGATGAAGCTTTAAGACCTAATGCATTTAAGTAAAGGATAAAAAGGAACCTTAGCTTCTTCCATCTCAATACTTGCATTATCAAGTCCATCTAACATTGACGAGTCCTTGCTAACAAGTGAAACCTTCAAAAATAGTTAAAATATTTTAGTCACATGGTAAAGAGTCATCATCAAACTGTTACACATATAGAGAACAAACCAGAATTGGTGTTAATTGTCCTTCCAAGTCTAGGAGCCCCTTGGCAAACGCAGCAGCTGACATCTGTTGAAAGATGTTAAACCCACAAACACGTTTGTTAAGTTGTAAAAAGAAATAATTCACATGGTTCAATGAAAAGTAGGACGAGCGTATAACACTTCGTATCATGAGATTTGAGAAAGAAAAAAAGAAGATTAAAGTCGATACCTGCACACGGCCCTCATCAGAGCTGTAAATCTTAAGGTCGTGTCGATATGTACTGTGAAGGCGAAGCAGTCCCGTACCTTCACCTGAAACACATGAGCAGTTTCTTACATTAATGAATTACAAAAATAGGTACGAAGTTTCAACACAGAGCACTTGAAGGAAAAAATTATCAAGTGGAGAATGATTAATAGTTACCTGGATACATATTGTTGCGGAAATATCGGCCAAGTTCTTCAGCCTGTGAATAAAAAACAAATAGAAATTGCACATATAATTTAACAATTACTAAAAGACATGTTTTGTTTAAAGATAACAATCTCTATGTACCAATTATTTAACCTTGATCATAAATGTGTTTGGATAAGTAACTAAGCCGAATTATCCATATATATGGTAGGAATTTGAAAGTTAGAAGTACCAACCTGTTTCCGACCAGCATGTGTAAGAACGCCTCCATATTTAAGAACCATGAGTGCTTCTACGGGCCGTTCTTCTTCAGTATCACCTTTTGCAACTTTAACCCACTTAAGTGGCTTAAGTTGAACCTTGCGATAAATGCCAGAGAAATGGCCACCCTGATATCAGAGCAGTTGTCAAAGACTTAAAAGGCTATAACTATCAAGTTTACACATAAAACATTAGAAGCTGTAATACTTCATCTCCTACTACTCACTTTATTATACTATAATAGCCATCTGCTACTTTAATCACAATTTAATCTATTATGCTTGTCAAATGAAATGAAACTATGTAAGAAAGGATGAAAAATTGTGAAAAAATATAAAATAAATAAAAAAATATATAAGTGCAGTAAGAATGAAAAATTCAAACACAAACCTCCTCGAGAACTGCTTTAACTTGGCGAAGCTTTTCTGCATGTTCAATGTCTTCTGCTTCGCTATCACTTCCAGGACCAAGTCTACAAAAACCAAAATATCAATATAAAATACATAACATGGCCACTTTAACAAAGAACACAATGTAACCATGATTTATACTAATAACAGTAAAAGCAGCAACTTTTTTACATGCATAACACAAAAAATGAAACAAAACCCCAAGTTACATAACTAAAATATTTGGAGGAGTTTATCAAAAGTGAAATTAACAACACTAAGAAGAAATGGCTAATGTGATATAGCATCCATCTAAAAACTGTCCCAAGACACGTGAGTTAAGAACGTTACCTAGTACGAGGTACTAATATCCGTGTAGCATCTAACAAGTCCTGCAACTGGACTGCACTTTTGAGTTTTGTCTGCAAGAAAAGCAGTCCAGCAAAAAGATAAGTCATCAATATTAACTAGTAGTTTTCATACAAATAAATAATAAGTGTTAGGATATAAAACACACCTCAGCTCTGGGTCTTCCCCCATTGTACTTTAGCATTAAGTTCAACAATTTTTCCTCGGTGACCTTCAGTTTTACCTTTTGCTTTGGAGTTCTATCACCACTGTCAAACAAAACCTTAGCTGTTAACAAAATAACAGCAGAAATGCTCAGAGAGTATGGAAAACAAATTTAGGGATATTATCTTACTGTCGAATAATAGCAATGACACAGCGTAACTCCTCAGACTGTCCAAATGAGCCAATGATCCCACTTCCCTGGCGTGTTAACCCCTCAGTAGGCTGAGCTGGTTCATTCACCTTCCAAGGTAAAACTGGTGGAATCGTATTTGAAAGATGGGGAGCTTTTGCATCTAGAAACATCTTCCTCAACACACAAGCAGCATCATCATAATATCTGTAGTTACAAGAACATCATGGCATCAGTAAGACGAAAAACACGGTAACATTTTGTAAATCATAGTTTGACTTTGAGGTATTGGATACTTATGAAGTTAAACACATTAAACAACAATATTGAATGAATGAGCACCATATGCACAGGCATATAATATGTTTATAACCAGGTTACGGCTCTGATCCAATTCAAACAACAAGTGAGCTTAAACTTCTATAGATGATACTTTCCCTAATTAATTTTCTAGTTTGTGAAGCTTATTTTCTTCTGGTGTCATCAGCAATTATAAAGCTCATAAGGAGATAAAAAGAAAAACCAATAAATCTCATGACTCATAAGTTGTCCCTTAAAGCGATCCAAACAAAATCAAGAGAACCATGATCAGTAAACTAAGGCCACCTTTGAACAACTACACACTACACACCATTAATATATAAAACCATTTAGATGTTCACCGTGTGGCAAAAAAGTTGAATTATGGTATGCCATTTTAGTAAGTGCAATACAACTAGTTAATTCTTACTTGTAGGAGTTTTTGACAAAGCTCCACCCATTCACATCACAAACATATGAGCGTCCTTCACAGCGCAAGAGATCAAACCCACACACCTGCAGAATTACAAGTAAGACAGATCATTAAACAATAACCAGGATGGTAAACAGACAGTGTATAGTAATCTGCATGTTCACTATATATTAACTTGTATTTTATCACTTTTAACTTGCGCCTTATGTAAAATCTCTTAACAAACAATCAGACTACTTTACCAGACTGTTGAGAGATAATAGATTAACTACTTACGGTTAATCAAATGGAAAAGATGAACATCTAAAAGGTAAAAAATGTGGAAGGACAAAAATATAAATATCCCCCACAATATACATGTCACGAGTGTGAAGATTCAGAAGTAGAAGAGATCAAGAGAAATCACAGACACACACAAACTGAGGTTCCCATTATGTGTACATAATTGCATAATATATCCCCTGTGACAAGCCTAAAGGTAGTAATTATACAACATACCCCTTGCCTAAATGCGAGGCAAACTTCTCTTGCCATCTGCTTCTCATTTGGAGTAAGAAGCACCGGATACCTGACCTGCCCAAGATAACATATACGAGCAAATTCCTTAAAAAAGAGGACTCCTGAACATAAGACAAAGTATGAAAGAAGCAAAAAAGATAATGTATGCCCCATTCATCACTTACTTCTTTGCCATCTGGATTTCTCATAACCACACCATCAACAACAGGAGACTTTCTCGCCTCAGCATGCGCATATTCAGGACCAACTGTATACACCTGCAGCATGAGAAGTAATCGGTAAGCAAAATTAGAACCGGATACATAAGGATGCACTAGTAACCTAAGCCTTTGCCACCCAACCATAACGAGAAAAACACTTGCAGCATTATAAGAAATACATATTTGTTTTTCTAGTGCCTACTTTCGAATCTTATTTATCAAAGTGCATTTGGAAAACCTTAATTTGCCACTGGGTCCCAAGATACACCAAAAGCAACTGCTATGTCATTGATGAGAAGCATTACATGGCAGAAAGTAAGATAACAAATTCTGGTCTTCTTTCAGAAGCCACAGGAGTTCTATGGTGTTGTTGTGCATCGTCAATCATTCAGAAGCACATTAGTAATCCCTTTGACCAATATAATCTAAATCATATGTGTATGATATGGAATAGAAATTGTCAACAGAGAAACTAACTCACATTGATGAGTCTAAGGACTCTCCAAAGTCATCCATTCCATCCTATCTATGCTAAAGATCAACAAATTTAAGATTTCTGAAGAACGACAAATGAAGCCTCAGTCTTTCTGTTTTGTTTAGTCACTTTTCATGTCTCTGTGGGGAATGAAGAAGAGTGGAAGATAGATGTTGCATATGCCATGTAATCAGGAAATGTAGTTGTTTATATTACAATACTGTGAGGTCCTTAGAGGAAAACTTGGTAAGTAATCAGGAAATGTAGTTGTTTCTATTACAATACTGTGAGGTCCTTAGAGGAAAACTTGGTAAGTAACCAGGAAATGTAGTTGTTTCTATTACAATACTGTGAGGTCCTTAGAGGAAAACTTGATAACTAGAAAAGGATATTAGATAACTAGGAACTTAAAATAAACCAAATCATGATCCTTATAATTTCATGATGAAGATTGGAACTAAGTGGGCAAGCTTTATTTGAAGCAGGACACTATCCATATGTCAGGAATAAATATTCAAGAAACTAAAGAAAAAAAGTGTACAACTAAGAATTCAAACAAACCTTAACATCTGTTCCTCCGGTTGGCATGAATTCCTCGTATATATAAGAACCCTCGCGTCTCACTCTTCTGACCTCTGGATGAAACTCACTTGATCTGTTGCCAACCTGTGAGAAAGTTGCATGGTGATTACAAATTAGACACATGAGCTATGAAAGAAGATATTTACACAAGCATATGGCATATGGATAGTAAACTATGCAAGTGACTAAGGCATCTAATCTTGAAAGCTACACCACATGACTCACAGACCTTTGGTCATTTAACAGACAATATATTTGAAACACTCTGGTAGACTTCAAATTTTGTTGGCATAAACATGCAAACCCATATACTTCTCCAAGACTGAGCGGGAAAAAAAAGTGTTACCTAGTTCTTGAGTTACCCTAATTCCAACTTCTACAAAAAATATCAAGTCAGAAAGCTCACCTTGCGAAACAATTCTTTCATACCACCCCCTGCTGCGCTGGGGTAGTATATCATTATTCTGTGATCATCACCTTTAAACAACAAAAAGAGAAAAGTGAACATGTTAAGTTATAGGAACAGGTGAGACAAAAGCTTACAAAAGTATATGCATAACTCTAAAACAGGAATATTCATGAAGTGCAAACTATAGCGCTTACCATGAACAGGCTTCTCCACAAAAGGCTTCCAAAATCGCTGCCCATGAACCTCAACAAAATCTTCTTCCTCAACAAAATACTCCAACTCTTGATATGGTTTGTCCCTATTTACAAACGCATATCTTGGAACTGGAATTCCACACAATTCGAGGCACTTGAATTTTTACCGGAAAAAGAGACAAAAACACCATTAGTAATCCAGGAAGAACAAGATTCCACACAGGCAATTAATTTTGTTCTCACAGAAAGTAAGAAATATCATAAGTGTATCATGTACGCATTTTCCCAAAAAACCGAGCTTAAAGGAAGCAAACAATACATTACAACTACATGGCAGGATCAGGCAACTAAACATGCTTAGAAATATGCTCAGCTTATACTTCTTAATTTTACAAACTATGTTGTTGATAAAGATTAGCCAAGAGAGTATAAGACAAGCCCGAAGTAGTTAGACTGATTTATCAGACACATGACCCCAGAAAATTAGCCAAGGAAAAGAAAGGAGGGAAACAAGTAGAACCTAAACACGCCTCCTATATGATCACCTTCTAAATGTAATGCATAGCTGAAACTTATGCCTTGGTAGCTCATGTTTACTCCACTTATAAGACTTGCACGGTTGCACCATGTTAAATGATTAATGACATCTTACAAATCGGGTCAACCTTTATTGGCCCTACTAAGGGCATAACGGGATTACAAGAAGCCAGATGTCACTATAAAAAGCATGTTTTCGATTTAGATATGTGCACGGAGATATATACAGCTATTACACAATCCAACTTTGCAACTACATCTACACTTCCATGCCCATATGCATTTTAATATCTTTACCAATGCTTTTACATATTGAAGGCAATAAGTGAATGACATTGTGAGCCTAGACAACATTTCTCTGTTTCAATTTAACAAATGTAATACACTAGTTTTAATGGGTGTAGAAGTTGTTTTTATGTATAAATTCTGAACTAGATATTATATAATAGCAACCATGCCCTCCCTGTCCTGTATTCCCTTACCAGCCTCTGCGCAACAAGAGCTCATCCGAAATGCAAAGTATGATACTTAAAAAGCTTCATTAACTGGAATACCTCGTATACTTTCCTCCGGTCATGAAGAAGGTGCTGTGGTCCCAGTTCGTTTACAAGGAAAGGTCTGAAGAAAAAATAAGTAAACGAATCATTACTATTCTGAAAGTCAATTTTGTTGAGTAAAATGTTGCATAATTTATGATCTTGGGACTTATCAAATATCACGATTTCAAATTTTGATAAAATCAAACACTAAGATAAGAGCAACCAACAGACACATACTTTCTTAGCGCAGCATATGCTTCAGCTTTCTCAAGCGGATATCCAGAGGAATGAAAAGCAATCAGACAATCACATACCGGCCACCTGAAAAAGCAAAGTCGGGATACGCTAACGATAACTTCTTGTTACCAAAAATCATGTTTGAGAAACCAAAAGGACTTTCACCGATCGGCCCACTAATGTGGGTTCAAGTCTCGGTTGAGACTTTTGTGGTGCATTATTATGTCGTGTAGGTGTGTGAATATCTGCCTTTCTACAGAATATATTCATGTTTGAGAAACAGATCTGTGTTTATTTGCAATCACTAGTTTGACAACAGAATATATACATCCCACAAAAACAAAGTCAAACGTGGTATCTATTGACTTGCTACCTGGAATATACCTTCATTCTGCTATCTTCATAGTTAAAATAAAAAGACCAATCCCTTTGACTGTGGGGACCACATTTCTCAATTCATTAAATACTACTATATCCATTACTTATCCGCAGCAAAAACGACTAGAAATGGTTTAATAATGCATTAGATCGTTTAGCTACATTTCAAGCTCGAACAACATTTAGTCCATCTTATTAATACAATATGGAAATTTTTCGCAAAGGAGAATTTTATAAACTACTAAAAAAAATGCCGAAACTAATAAATAATTCTCGAACTGATACTTTAAGAATATACTACTGTACCTCTCAATAGGTTCCTCCAGAATAACTTTGTCCCCGAAGTAAACAATCTACACGATTAAAAACCATCACAGCATTATGAACCAAACTTTTACTATTTCAACTTACAAATCAGTCAAATATCACTCGCACGTCAACAACAACACAGAATAATACTAGTAACTTTATTTATGGAATCTGATCGCCACACAAAGCTATTTGCTACTTTTAGCACTTTATAATTCCAGGATATCCGAATCTCACAAAACACAGAATAACAGAATGAAGTCTAATCAACAACTTTTTTCTACATCGCCACACTTAGCCTAAAAACCACTTGCTACTTTTAGCAACTTTAAAATTCGAGAATATCCGAATGACACATCTATTTCATCCAAAAGCGTAACAGAATCAATTAATTAAATCAATAATAAACAATTTTAATACCTCAAATTCACCAAAGGCTTGTAACCTATCCAATATCTGCCCCATCGGTGCCGAAAAAACCTAACGCCGTCATCAAAATACACACAAGTAAATAAATATAATCAAATCAAATCAACAACATGATCACTGTAAACACGTTTTTCATTCTCGGAGCCTGAACAAGGCGCGTGAGGGCGCGTGAGAGGGTGTGTGAAGAGTGTGTGTGTGTGTGTGAAATAATGAAAAGCGAACAGAACCTCGGGGCCGCATTTCACCTTCTTTTCCATTACACAAACACCGACTATTATCTTCTTATAATCCGCCATTTTTGCTCTCCACCTCTCCACTCTCTTTAATCTTTTATACTAATAACTACACAATAACAGAAATTGAATGATATACTGTATATATTTAGTATTATATAAATATAAATGTTAAATATATGTATATTCTGTGTAAATATGGAAAATAAATATATTTTTGATCCGTACCGGAAATGCGAGAATCGCGGTAGATATGAAGGACTGAAAACGACGTCGTCAGAGCGGTTAGATTTGAGTCTACTTCTGATGGATACGAGTATATCACGAGAAAGGAAATATATAAGGGGTGGGTTATGGCAACGGTCCCCCTTGAATAAGTAAACGAATAATTACTATTCTGAAAGTCAATTTTGTTGAGTAAAATGTTGCATAATTTATGATCTTGGGACTTAAATATTACAATTTCAAATTAAATATAGCTAAAATCAAACACTAAGATAAGAGCAGCGAACAAAGACACATACTTTCTTAGTGCAGCATATGCTTCAGCTTTCTCAAGCGGATATCCAGAGGAATGAAAAGCAATCAGACAATCACATACCGGCCACCTGAAAAAGCAAAGTCGGGATACGCTAACCATAACTTCTTGTTACCAAAAATCATGTTTGAGAAACCAAAAGGACTTTCGCCGATCGGCCCACTAACGTGGGTTCAAGTCTCGGTTGAGACTTTTGTGGTGCTTTACTATGTCGTGTAGGTGTGTGAATATCTGCCTTTCTACGGAATATATTCATGTTTGAGAAACAGATCTGTGTTTATTTGCAATCACTAGTTTGACAACAGAATATATACATCCCACAAAAACAAAGTCAAACGTGGTATCTATTGACTTGCTACCTGGAATATACCTTCATTCTGCTATCTTCATAGTTAAAATAAAAAGATCAATCCCTTTGACTGTGGGGACCACATTTCTCAATTCATTAAATACTACTATATCCATTACTTATCCGCAGCAAAAACGACTAGAAATGGTTTAATAATGTATTAGATCGTTTAGCTACATTTCAAGCTCGAACAACATTTAGTCCATCTTATTAATACAAAACAGGAATTTAAGCGCAAAGGAGAATTTTATAAACTACTAAAAAAATGCCGAAACTAATAAATAATTCTCGAACTGATACTTTAAGAATATACTACTGTACCTCTCAATAGGTTCCTCCAGAATAACTTTGTCCCCGAAGTAGACAATCTACACGATTAAAAACCATCACAGCATTATGAACCAAACTTTTACTATTTCAACTTACAAATCAGTCAAATATCACTCGCACGTCAACAACAACAACACAGAATAATAGTAACTTTATTTATGGAATCCGATCGCCACACAAAGCTATTTGCTACTTTTAGCACTTTATAATTCCAGGATATCCGAATCTCACAAAACACAGAGTCTAATCAACAACTTTTTTCTACCGAATCCGATCGCCACAACACTTAACCTAAAAACCACTTGCTACTTTTAGCAACTTTATAATTCCAGAATATCCGAATGACACATCTATTTCATCCAAAAGCATAACAGAATCAATTAATTTATAACAGATATTAAATAATCAATACCTCAAATTCACCAAAGGCTTGTAACCTATCCAATATCTGCCCCATCGGTGCCGAAAATACCTAACGCCGTCATCAAAATACACACAAATAAATAAATATAATCAAATCAAATCAATAACATGATCACTGTAAACACGTTTTTCGTTCTCGGAGCCCGAACAAGGCGCGTGAGGGCGCGTGAGAGTGTGTGTGAAGTGTGAAATAATGAAAAGCGAACAGAACCTCGGGGCCGCATTTCACCTTCTTTTCCATTACACAAACACCGACTATTATCTTCTTATAATCCGCCATTTTTGCTCTCCACCTCTCCACTCTCTATAAGCTTTTATACTAATAACTACACAATAACAGAAATTGAATGATATACTGTATATATTTATTATATAAATATAAATGTTAAATATATGTATATTCAGTGTAAATATGGAAAATAAAAATATTTTTGCTCTCCACCTCTCACTCTCTTTAAGCTTTTATACTAATAACTACACAATAACAGTAATTGAATGATATACTGTATATATATACTAGTTATAATACCCGTGCACGCACGGGGTTTTGACATAAAATTTTTATCATGTGTTTAATATCAAATATATTGTCCTTAAAATGTTTTGAACTTTACATCTATTAATTTAGTATAAGTCAAATTTATTTTGCAATAACAATGCCTATTAAAAATAGTCGGAACACCCCTGTATTCGGCTATTATTACAGTTCCAAGCACCCCTAAAATTTGCAATTGAAATAGTCTCAAACACCCTTGAATTCAGCTATCAAGGCAGTTTCAAGCACCCATCAATTCAGTTATTAAAAACAATCCCAAACACCTTAACTATTAAGACAACCATTTAAAAAAATCCTAATCAGCACTAAATCTAACTATTAAGACGGTCTCAAAACCCTTTAAAAATTTAGTATAATTAGTAGAAAATAACAGTCCCAAACTCCAATAACTTAAGCAAGTCCTGCTTTAGTAAACCGGCTCATTCTTTTCGCAGCAGATTTTCAAGTGAATGAGACATATTAGTTACATCTCTTTCTAGATCATTATTCTATATTACAACAAATTCAAAAGCAATTAACTCATCAAATACTTGTGAGATTTGTTTTTTTGTTGCAACTTAGGAATAAGATTAATGCAACACATATCAATGTCTAAGACAAAGGCATTTATATAACGTTAACTTGGGATTATGTGAGTTAGCCGTTTAAGTATACGAAAATTCAACAGACAACTTGATTTTAAAATTCAATAAACACATATACCATATAAACAAATTATTATATCAAATATATGTTCTAAGTAACCTTTAAAATAAATTCGTAGTTGATGCATCAGGTGTAGTTTCGGGGGTTTTTATGGTTCCTACTTTAGCATACTTGGTGATGAACTTGTATTCCCAGTCTGTTAATGTGTCAAGTTCGAATAAACAACGCATAAGGACTAACTGGTATATAAAACATCCTGAAAGAAACATCAATCATCTAATACTCAAAATATTGGCACAAAACGTACACTCTTTTTTTCCTTCATTTCTTTTGGACTTAACAACGCACACAATACACTTTCCGCTAAAGTAATAAAAAATAGAAGGTGCAGCNAATGATGTAATTCTTTTATTATATAAAAGATACAATATATATGTTATAAATTATAAATATATGTATATTCTGTGTAAATATGGAAAATAAATATATTTTTGATCCGTACCGGAAATGCGAGAATCGCGGTAGATATGAAGGACTGAAAACGACGTCGTCAGAGCGGTTAGATTTGAGTCTACTTCTGATGGATACGAGTATATATCACGAGAAAGGAAATATATAAATAGTGAGTATGAAGATGTGGAAAAAAGGTCTAAAAAGGTAGCGGATTTTTTTTTTTTATAAAAATTTATTTATTAGTTGGTTAGTAAGTAAATACGTGAGGGAATGTCCGTGAAAAAAGGGATTTTGTTATAAAAGAGAAGTAGGAGGTGGAGTGATTCTGGAATATACACACATATATACTTTTTTAGGAGTATGTATGATGGAAAAGGGATATGGCCTTTTTATGGTCCTTTATATCATTTTCTCTCTTGGTACTATGGTAGTACCTTTTTTCAATTGCCAAGGGGTAACCAATGGGAAAAAACTAAAAATGCAATGTGATAGAGTCATTTTGATAAACTTTTAAAAAGTGGTTAAAAAGAGGATCAGAAACGATAAAGAAAATATCGCGTTAGGTTATCTACATCTAAGTTAAATGCTCGTTTTTCTTAAGTAATCTGAATAATGTTGTTGAGTTTTTTAATTGAAAAGACAGGAAGAGAAGTAAAAGGTTACAAGTTTGTTTACTTCAATGAAAAGATATATATTTAAACCCATTTGTTTGACTCATTCAAAGTGGTGATTAGTTTTGATTTCCAGGCTCAAAAGTAACGAACAAGGCATTTTTTATTTTTATTTTTTTTAAGAATCATTTCTTTTTATTTTTTTGCAAGTAAGAAGAGGAAATGAAAAAAATGCATTAGTTTTTTCTTATGTTGCGAGAAAAAATAATGAAAGAGATGCGTTTATTTTTTTCTCTTATGTTTGCAACCGAAAAGAAAAAACCAAAAACAAAAACAAAAAAAAAGTGAAATAATTATGTTTATTTTTAAACATGAGAGGTAAAAATGTCTTTTTTCTTTTGGGTTTGGCTAAACTGTCTACTGGGCAATGCTTAAGCCACACTAAACAATTTTTTTTTCCATATTTAAAATAATTATGCATTTAATATCCAATAAATGAACATAAAAATTAACTTAAATATATGACACTTTTGATTTAACAAAGTCTAAGTTTTCTTTTATATTCATACTATTAAACATTGTCCATTTGTCCACTACTCCGTATTGTTTAGCAAAACCATTTTCTTTTTTAATTTGTAGATTATTTGTCTAATTATTAGGGGTGTTCATTGGTTCGGTTATCGGGTTATTCGGTTTATTCGGTTCGGTTAGTTCGGTTACTTTTTTTCTGGGTCAAACTGAAAACCGAACCAAATAACCGAAAACCAAACCCCTATAACCGAAAACCGAACCGAATAACTCGACTTACATAATTTTAATTATTTTTTCATTTAATTATGTATATTTTTAGCACAAATTTTTTTTCAAGCTTAAATAATGTTATATTTATACTAAGAAAAGACTTTTAATGATTTTTTTTAAATATAAATACATAAAAAAATATATATATTATATATATTTGGTTTTCGGTTCGGTTTTCATTGCAAAACCCATATCTAAACCGATAACCGAATATTTAGNTTTTAATTATTTTTTCATTTAATTATGTATATTTTTAGCACAAATTTTTTTTCAAGCTTAAATAATGTTATATTTATACTAAGAAAAGACTTTTAATGATTTTTTTTAAATATAAATACATAAAAAAATATATATATTATATATATTTGGTTTTCGGTTCGGTTTTCATTGCAAAACCCATATCTAAACCGATAACCGAATATTTAGTTTGGTTCGGTTCAGTTTTGACCAATTCGGTTCGGTTATGAATTCAGTTTGGTTTTTTCGGTTCGGTTCGATTTAAATTTTCGGTTACTGTGGATATTACCCGATCCGTGAACACCTCTAATTTTCACTTCTTTTACGGTAAAAGACTTCAAATTCACATCTTCTCTCAAACACATTAGTGGTCCATTGGGTAAAGCTTATTCAGTTAAGCGAGCTCGGGTGAGAGTAGTACCGGTTTGGGTGACCGACCGGGAAGTCCTCACTTGAGGACCACAAGCTCTAATGATATTAGGCAATGAAGAGGAGAGCCTGTGAGCCATTAGATGCGCAAGGTTCGAATCCAAGCCGGCCCCGGTTTTCATCCGACCGTTACTCTAGCGAGAAAACTCGTGTGGAGGCGGTACGGTTTCCGGGCGGAAGCCGTTTATAATCCCCACTGCACCAGCGTGGATCCGGTTCAGACAACATAGTCTGGGTATGTGGTGGATGAGGGCCTGCCAATATGGCGGGTGCGACTTTAAACCAAAAAATTGAAAGTCGCCTTCCAGAAAAAAGATAAAACATAAAATATTTGAAAAAATAAACGCAACCTAATATGTATAAAGGATGGCTTATTACTACTTTCTGATGTCTATCGACCTTTATTTTTTCGTTTCTTTTTAGTCTTTTTCTTTGAGTCTTTTTTGATCAAGTGTTTTCCTTTACTTCCTTAAAAAGTACGTTTACAAACAATTTCCTTATTTTCCCTTCCAAATGCGTGAGAACAGTTTTATAAATGAAAAATATTAAATTTTATCTTGTTTTGTACCATTTTATGTCTTAAATAATTCAGAGCAAAGAAAACAAGTTTTGAATTTATTTTTTTTTACTCGTCTAAACAAAACAAGAAAACACAATATATAAACAATATCTTGTCATAAACAAAATCGTATGATGTGACTTTAACTAAACTCAACATGTTTAATCAATGCACACGTTATATTTTAGCATCAAATTATAGACGTAGTGCTAAGATTTAGTAAACGCACGTTGTATTTTGGTTGACTTGTTAATGACTTTGATCATAAGCAAATCAACATCATCAATTAGATAACAAAGAATGATGAATATATATTTGACTGGGTCTAAAATTAATACAGTAATATTTAATTGTATATGTTTAACTATACTATTGGTGTTTGATATCACTACTACCGCCATCAATGATGACATTGACTACGTCTTGATTGATCCTACATCGTGTTCGAAAGATGTTGTGTCGTTGGGTGTCTTCACTTGTTTTAGGAGTGGTGAGCATTAATCTACGAACAACATAAGAATAAGCTTCCTCTTGGTCATCCTCTTCCTCGTCAAGAACATCTTCGGGTCGGATGAAACATTCTTCGTTCTCCGATTCTTCATAGAATCCTTCTCGTTCCGCTACATTCACAGTTTTGCTTGCTCGACATTGGCTAGACGTATGACCTGTTTTTTGACATTTAAAACACTTGATACCAACGGGTCGGGCATAAGGATTTGT
>LBNU01000547.1:54648-85117 GCA_014162995.1 Artemisia annua
GGTACCTGGGTTGTACCTGATTGTGTGAAACTTGTGAAACATGTGTTAGTTGTGCAACTTTGGTTGCAATCTGCTTGTGTGCAATCTGATCTGTTTGTTATGCACTTGGACAAAACAATTTTTCAAAAACAGGCGATGAGGATTGGTTGTATAACCGAAAGGATGGCAATGTGATATTTTTATCACATTGCAACCTTCATATCTGAGCCCCTTTGTGCAATCTGCTTGTGTGCAAATCTGCTTGTGTGCACTATAGTAACCCTCTTTAGTGCAATGCACTTGTGTTATAGTCACGGGGGTCTAGATTTTAGTATAACGGGGTCTAATGGGTAGTCCGTACCATTTTTGTACTTATAAATCGGCGATGATGATTCCTTATCTGAGCCTATGTTCCACCAGAGAGGGTTACTTTAGTGTGTCCAGTTATATTTGTGCACTTTGCAATTGGACAAAAAAAAACTTCTAAATCGGCGATGATGATTACATATTCTGAGCCGAGCCTGTGTGCAATATGCTTGCTGTGTGCTTATGCACTTGGACAAACTTGGACAAAAATTGGACTTATGCACTTTGGACAAAACTTGGACAAAAACTTTGGACAAAACTTGGAAAACTTGGACAAAACTTTACACTTAAAAAAAAACAGCATAAAAAAAACAAAAAAAACTTAACACTTTAACACTTATAAATAAAAATTGCCAAAAAAAAAAAAGTACAAAAAGCTGCAGCTACAGTAAAAATACTGTAGCTACAGTACCAGTCTATGGGGGGGGGGGGTTTCCACTAGAGAGGGTTACTATAGTACAACCCTTTTGTAGAAGGTTACAAGTTTGTTTACTTCAATGTAAAAATATATTTAAATCCATTTGTTTGACTCATTCAGAGTCGTGATAAGCTTTAATAAAAGGGTTAGATATTGGTACTCTTAAAATGCAATTAATATTTTTTTTTAATATATATTTTTTTTAATTTTGTTTTTATTATAAAATGGTGAAATTAGAAAAAATAGACAGAAAATATAAAGTTTGATAAGTTAAAAATAGTAAAATATAAAAAATACGGATCAGAAAACCATAAAAAATTGTCTTGTCTTATTAATAAAGTGGGTCAAACTGTCCGAAAAAAGAAACAAAAACTATAAAATTTGATAAGTAAAAAAATAGTAAAAGACAAAAGATATAAAAAAATGTCTTATATAGTGAATAAAGTAAGCAATAAATTGGGTATCACTTGTATTTGTATGATAAATGTACCAATAACACCACCCTTTAATAAAGCTATTCGCGGGCTCAATCTTATTGTAACAAACAAGATGTATAAAACTAAACGTAACGGGGCCAAATGAAATGGTCGGTCTACCCATTCAAGATGCGTCCCTTCCCCTACAAGCACCATACCAAACGCGTCTCCTACCAAAAAATGGAAGTTTCAGTCTGTCAATGGACCAAAAGAATTGAGATAGTTTGTGTGTGTGATTTTTTTTTTTATTTAATTTTATGGAGTATGTTTTTTGAGTGTGATCCTCTTATTATAAGCATCTGGTTTGTGTTTGGTCTTAAAGAAAAAAAGTTGAGTTAACGCTGATATAACGAGGCTGTTTATTGTCTTTGGTGTGGTCTTATTAGTATCATTCTAGGGCTGAGCAAATCAACCCGAAAACATACTCGAACCGACAAACCGGCCGAAACTGGACTGGACCGAACCGAACCGAACCGACCTTATTCGATTCGGTTTCCGTTTTGTTTATTATTTCGATTTTTGTCGGTTTCGCTTCGGTTTTGGTTCAATTTGGTTTTTGTCGGGTTTTTTCGGTTAGAAACCCGAAAACCGACTCGAACCGAGTTATTTGGTTCGGTTTTTGTTTTGATATCTATTTCTCGTTTTGGTTTTCGGTTTGAGTTTTTCCCTTTTTCAGTTTTTGGGTCGTATCGATTTTGTCGGTTCGGGTCGGGTTTGACGTTTCTAAAGGATGTTTTGAAAAATGTCTTATACTATAAAATCATTCTGAAGGATGTCTTATTACTTTTTGATGCCTATCGACTTTTATTCTTACGTTTCTATTTAGTCTTCTTCTTTGGGTCTTTTTTCATTAAAGTGTTTTTCTTTACCTTCTTAGAAAGTACGTTTACAAACAATTTCCTTGTTTTCCCTTCCAAAGTTCCAATGTGCGAGAACAGTTTTATTAATGAAAAATATTAAATTTTATCATGTTTTGCACCATTTTATTTTTTTAAATAATTCAGAGCAAAGAAAACATGTTTTGAATTTATTTATTTTACTCATATAAACATACTAGACGTATACTCGCGCAAAACAACGGTATATAGCGGTAAATAGTTATATTTGCGAAATAGTGTTCAACTTTTGATGCAAATCGTGTGTTATTTGAAATAAAAAAAACGTGTGTTAAAGGATATTTATAGGTAATTTAAGCAAACTACAGTAATTTAAATTTTTAAAAATAAACACTCATTCTTTAAAATAGTATAGATATAACTAGAAAACACAATAAACAAGTAACTTGTTATAAACAAAATCGTATGATGTGACTTTAACTAAACTCAACATGTTTAATCAATGCACATGTTGTATTTTAGCATCAAGTTATAGACGTAGTGCTAACATTTAGTAAATGCGCACGTTATATTTTGGTTGACTTGTTAATGACTTTGATCATAAGCAAATCAACATCATCAATTAGATAACAAAGAATGAGAAATATACTTGACTGGGTCTTAAAATAATACAGTAATGTTTAACTGTATATGTCTAAGTATACTATATATGTTTTACTAACAACCTAAGGTTGTTGTTAAGCAAATGAATCCATTACAATCATGGGGCTTGTGGTCTAGTGGTAATGGATTAAGTAGTTAAGCAAGTCCAAGTGATAGTAGTACCGGTTTGGGTGACCGACCGGGAAGTCCTCACTTGGGAACCACAAGTTCTAATGATATCAGGCGAATCGGGAATAGGAGTGGGGTTATCCCCTAAGGAGAGGCTCGCGGTTGGTATCTCTGCCCGAGGATGCGACACTAACTCGAGCCAACAACTAACAACTAACATCTAACAACTAACCCGCCGTTCAAAAAAAAAAAAAAAAATGAATCCATTACAATATCACTTGTGAATGATTTTTATTGGATGAAATTATCATAGCCAAGCAAGTAATACCCACACCAGACATAAACTGTGCAAAATCACATGCAATGGCAAAGGCAATTACACACATCAACCATAAGCTCTAAAAAAATGCCAACATGCTAATTAAATTTTAAACAACAACAATAAAATCAAACTTAATTAGGCTACAAAACATAATGGCATTACATGCCACCGAATTTTTTGACAAACTAATTACAACTTACCAGGTAACCAAATCATCATAGCCAAGCAAGTAGTACTCATAACAGCCATAAAATTCGGTGGCATGTAATGCCATTATGTTTTGTAGCCTAATTANCTCTAAAAAAATGCCAACATGCTAATTAAATTTTAAACAACAACAATAAAATCAAACTTAATTAGGCTACAAAACATAATGGCATTACATGCCACCGAATTTTTTGACAAACTAATTACAACTTACCAGGTAACCAAATCATCATAGCCAAGCAAGTAGTACTCATAACAGCCATAAAATTCTGCAAAATCAAAGTATACAACAACAAACACAATTACACATAAAGTTAATTACATTTTTGGTCCTCGTGGTTTACCGGGTATGTCAATTTTAGTCCAATTAATCTCGGGTCCTCTCCAATATTAAGTGACCCGTTACGGGTTTGGTCCAATTTATGTAAGAATCAAACTGCCAAATTAACCAAAATAGCAAAATAGCATCAAACTGTCAAAGAATCAAAAGTCAAACAACCAAAATAGCACCAAACTGCTAAATTAACTTACACAAATACTGCAAATACCAAATCTAGTGCATTAGACATTTTTGGCTAACTTCTTTAATGCTTTTCTTCTTTCAAACTCTTCCTCATTAGACTCAAGTACACTATCATAATCTTCTAAGTCTACTTCTTCATAAGCAAATGGTTCATCTTGTGGAACTTCTTCCTCAGTGGAACCAACCCATTCTACATTCTCGTCTATGTGTTTTCTAAAATCAATCATATCTATGTCAACATCATCAATCCTATCTTCTTGATCAACATCAAAATCAGACTCCTCACTATCATCACTAGCAACACTAGAATCAGAATCAGATGCATCATTTTCTTCACTAACTAAAGGAGTGCCACTCACATTTGGTCCACTAGCTTTACCATTATCACTTGACTGACATATTTTAGTAGAATTATCAGTCACATTTGGTCCATTAGCTGTACCCTTAGAACTTGACTCACCTATTCCAGTGTTTTCATTCCCTAAATCAGTCCCATTCTTATTGGCAAATATAACTTCATCAACTTTATGATCAAAAAACACGTCAATTACCTTACATGTATTAACATACTTTGACATACCCAACACATCCTTATCAGTTTTCAAAGGTATAAGACCATTATCTAAATTAGCATTAGGTATTTTGTAATAAAACTGCAAACATTGATTAAGATAACCCAACTCCCTTAGCATAGTTGATATTTCTGTCACTGAAAATGAATCTGTATCAACATCATCAAAACAATTGACTTTCCCTCCTCTGTATCGATGATTTGGTGGACTAGTAAATGCACCTCCATGGTTGAGCTTTATGGAAAAAGCGGTTGGGTGTTTACATGTTTCAATAAAATCAAACCATTAACATCACAAATCTCATCATTAAACATGCATTATTTTGAACAACACAACTCATGAACCCCACCCCCACCCCCCCCCCCCCCCCCACAAAAAAAAAAAANTAACAAATTTAGGAAAAAGTAAACAAAGTATGAGAATCAAAAGCAAACCACACGAATGGACCGGACCGACCGATGGATTCGCCGAGACTGGACCGGCCCGACCACATTCGGTCCGGTCCTCGGTTTCGGCTTTTGGGCTAATTCGGTCTCGGTCTTGGTTGGTCCACGGTCCGGTCCAGTGCGAACAACAAACCAACTATTTTGCCTTGTTAAACTGGACCGGACCGGACCGACCACACAAGGGCGGACCTATGTATGGGCAGGGGAGGGCCCCCCCCCCCCCCCCCCTCCCAAAAAAAAAATAATAAAAAATTACGATATTCTTTGTAAGGATCATGTGAATGACCTTGTGGTCTCAAGGACCAGTTACAAGGCATCATTTTTCTGAGATTATTATGCAATTATGGTTTGTGTTTAAGAGAAGATGAAAAGATTATGTGGTGGTCTGATACTGAAATGACTTGTGTTTAATGCCTCTGAGCCAATATAATCGAGGACAAAGTATTAGCGGGAAAGTGTTAAAGACAAATATGCCCTTAAAATAAGACAGATATACAAGATTTACGGCACGTGTTTTTCATGTGAGAGTGTTTAATAGACACATTTAACTTCCACGTAAAAAGTGGACCAAACCCGTAACGGGTCACTCAATATTGGAGAGGATCCAAGATCTTTTTAAAAATTGGACTGAAATGAAATACCCGTTAAACCACAAGGACCAAATATGTAATTAACTCTTACAGATATTAGCCAAACTTTTGCAAAATCACAACACTAACCAGATTTTAAACAACAATCAATAAATCAAACTTAAATAGGCGTTCTACCTATCATTCTTATCAAAACCCCCAAAACAATTTCAGCTTTAACCACATAAACTAACAAACCCTAAATAACAATATTTTGTGTATAAAATAAATTTCAAATCCAATTCTTACCTGCACCAACTATGTGTGTGAGTTTTTGTATAAAAAAACAAACTATTGAAACGCAAATGCCTCTTATGCAATCGGTTCTCAAATCGATAATGGAATACAAGCGTACAACATGCAACGAACCATCAAGATCTCTGAAAATACATAACAGGTGTAACACATGCAATCACCCTAGCTAATTAATCGGCAGTTACTAGAACCCACTAATAAAAGCGCACTAATCCATTTTTAATCCAACGAAGCCGTCAGATCGGCTCGGCTCAGCGTGTGAACAGTGTCGGCTTAAGCCGCGGCTCCATAGTGCACCCAAGCCGTCTCACTCCTTTAAGCCGACCTCTAATCCGGTAGCTTCGAAACAGTGTCGGCTCCCCAACACATTTCAATGAATGTTATATAGTATAATTAGATAAATATATATTGCTTAGTCATCATTTAAGAGACATCACTAGTAGCGTATGACTCATCTAAGTTCATGGATTGTACATTTGTCGCTTGCAAGTGGTCCATATATTGTGGGAAGATTTGTTGTACTCCGTAATAGACATGAAGATGATGTTTATGAACAAGTGGCTAACTTTAATGCACAACCACTCCTACGATATTTTGTTAATGGGTGATGGTAGATTATTACGATGTTATTTGATGAAAGTCGTTAAATTTGCTTAGCACATCACACTCTTGTATAATAATAACGAATAAACAAACGTTAATAGTATTCATTTAAAGATGGACAAATTAATTTCAAAATAGATTTGTATGCTCTTTAGATACGTGTGATATAAATTCATCAAACAATAACTTCTAATTCGTTTTCAAAATGATTGACAAGAACTTCTTTTTTATAAATAAATTAGTACTTTTTTGAACCTATTTTGATAAGCTAGTCTGCTGTCGTGTTTATGTCGTTAGTTAAATAAAATAAGAGAAAAATGATTAGGGTACTGGCAATGGGTGGTTTGTGGGTTAGCGGGGTGGCCAAACCGTCGGGGAACACCGCCGCCACCCCAGCGGTTTGGTTGGGAGGTATGGTCCAGCGGTGATTTACCCCTCGGAGGTTTGGAGTGTACTTTGCAATTTTTTGACCGTTGGGAGCTAGAAACAAAAAAAAAAAAAACTTTTTTATTGAGGTGGGTTGGGAGGTATGAAAAAAATATTGTTTTGCCACTAAAAAGGGTTTGGAGAGGTAATGAAAAAGGAAATGTTTGCACACTCCAATTTTTATTGGAACTCCATGTGTGTATCAGGCAGTTGTACTTTAAGTTACAATTCTGCTTTAAACTGCTTATACATATTGAGTGTGTCCCCAATAAAGAATTGAAAGTGGTGCAAATCACTTCCCTATTGAAACAAGGTATGAATGAGGGTGTAATGATATTTTTGGTGGGTTGGGAGGTATGGGAAAATTTGGGAGGCTCATGCCACCACCCCTTAGGGTGGGTGGCAAATGGAAGGTCTTTGGGAGCAGCGGTTTTGACAAACCGCCGGGAGAACACCCCGCCACCCAGCGGTGGTGGGCTGGTTTGGGATCCAGCGACATAATAACCTTCGGAGGATGGGGAGTCTATGAGAAACGTCATTTTTTTGAACGTTGGGAGGCAAGCATATGACCGTTGGAGACTAACTAAAACTTAAAAAAAAAAAAAAAAAAAAAAAAAATCATCCTATATATACTAAACTTCTTCATATAATTCTACCCATATAAACACAAATTCTATATACACAAACTAATTATACAAAAAAATGGCTTTCATCATCTTCTTCATCCGATTGAAATATTTTTCCGGAGGATTCGTTCCGAACTATGGTTATCCGGTAGTACCCTATCAACCTTGTTAGCCGTGAACGATTTAATTTATGACACGGCAAGCTCTACGAACTCGAGATATGTAAACACCGTTTTCGTGAAACAAGCTTTACAAACCCTTATGAATGATTACTTTGTGGAACGACCAAAAGTTTTCGACGGTACATTTTCGTGATAGGTTTCGTATGGATAAAGCTTGTTTTTAAGAATAGTTGGTGAGTTGAAGCGAGATTCGAATGTTTCAAAGATGCCTAGATGCGAGGGGAAAAAAAAGTTCACGCGTTACAAAAATGCACATCGGCCATTCGGCAAACTCGCAACGGGTGAACTCCGGGATAGATCTGAGACTATTTAAACATGCACGAGAACGTCAGGTTAAATTTATTTTTAAAGTTCTCGTTATTTTTGTTATATACTCTTGTCGTTGTATTTTTTTATTTTTTTTTAAGTTTTAGTATATATGAATTATTTTCTATTTTTAACTTGCTGTTATTATTTTTTTTGTTAATTCTCGTTTATTAATTTTTTTATAAGGAGAATGCCTTGGATCATTTTTGTCATGCTATTATTGAACTATATAGTCGAGAGTTCTTACGTTAGGCCGAAGATAAAACATCACATTCCTGGAATGCTTGGTAGCATTGATTGTACACATTTCGTTTTGGCGTATTGTCCAATAGACATCTGAAAGGGCAATATAAGCGAGGTGATCACCAATACCCTACTGTTATGCCTTGAAGCGTTGCTTCAAACGATTAATGTGATTTGGCATTCGTTTTTTTGTCCTTCCGGGTGCAAACAACGATTATCAATTGTTTTGAATCATTCCCATTGTATCTTACGAACGAAATGGAACGGCACCAAACAGTCATTTCATGTAAATGGACGACAATACAAACGTGGATATTACTTACCGATGGATCTATCCTACGTGGTCAACGTTTGTATAAAGCATATAATATCCCGTTGAACTGAAGGAAAAGAGGTTCAAGAAGCTTACAAGAGTCTGCAAGGAAAGATGTCGGAGCGAGCTTTTGGTCGTCTAAAAACAAAATGGATGATTCTCAATCGTCCTCTACGTGCTTATTGACGTTGAAAAGATTCGACTTCTCGTTTATACATGTTCATTATTTCAACAATATGATTTTTGAAAAGCCGACCAGGTGGCAATATCACCAGTTCATATAATGACCGCCAGTCGCGCCAGTTTATGACGATAGTGTATTAGGAGGAGTTACCGGACGAACAAATCATTATCGTCTTCCAATATGATCTTACAGGAGCACGTACATGCTCAAAACTAGAATACCTCGATGATTAGCTATTTATTTTATTTATAAAAGTATTATGTAATTTCTATTAATTATGTTTGTTTCCGAGGTATTATGTAGTTTTATTTTAATTATAATGAAATATTTATGTTTTTATTAAATTGTTTAATTATGAAAAAAAAAAAAAAAAGTTTGGAGGTTATGAAAGTCTATGGGTTGCCACTAAAAAGGTGGTTGGGAGATAATGAAAAGAGTTGTAAGTGATGGGTGGAATGATTTTGGTGGATTTGGAGTATTTGTTTTTTTTGGGTCTATGACTGCCACCACCCTTATAGTTTATAAATAAAATGGATTGAGTGGTTGGTGAAGTGGACTACCTAACTGTGTACTAATGGCGCAACGCGTACCTAATGGTCCAACTTCAGGGTCTTGCAAAATCTATTCGTTTAATATTTTTATTTTTTAATGGATTGCCAAAACAAAGCAACTAGATCTCAGCAATAAATCAAAGGACTTGTGTCTAGTGGGGTTGGGGCTTACATGGTAAGCACCCACAAGTGGGAGTAGTACCGGGTGGGTGACCACCCGGGAAGTCCTCACTTGTGGTCCACTTGCAGACCATATTGTTCCGGAGATATATTGCAATGATGGATTTGAACCTTTGAGCCACTCGCTGCGGGGGTTCGAATCCTGAGCATGGCCCGGTTTTCATCCGGCTGTTACTCCAGCAAGGTAACTTGTGTGGAGGCAGTACGGTTTCCGGGGGAAACCCGTTACCACCTGAGATCAGCGTGGACCCGGTTAAGACAACATAGTCTGGCGGGGTGGCGATGGGGCCTTCGTTGTCCGCGAAGGTGGTCAGTTCTAAGTTGAAATTTACCTTTAAAAAAAAAAAAAGATCTCAGCAATAAATAACTTGAGGAAATATTTATATTCGTTATAAAAAACTTGATGAATTATCCATATAGTTTGTCAAAAATAGTGTAATTGTAACGTTACAGAACATTTTTCTCTAAAGTAATAGAAACAACGATTCAGATTTATTCAAACCCTTCTAGTTAGTTTTGTCTAAGAAAAAGTGAAAAACAACTGCACTATCAGTCTCTTTTATATTTGGATAATCGTGTGAAAATGTATCTTGCTATTTTTATAAGTTGTATGTAGCATCGTTTCAATCGAATTATTAAATACCTAACTAACTTTTTGACTTTTGATTATTCTGTGTATCGACTCTCAAAAATACTTGATTCGATTTACAAATATACTTTATTCGATACCAAAAAATACATCAATCGATACACAGAATAATCAAAATTCAAAATCTTAGTTATTAAATAGTCTGATGAAAACGATTCTACATAAAACTACAAATAAGATACGTTTTCAAGCACCAGTGCCGTAGCTAAGCGATCGGAATGCTCTGTGCGAAAGCTTATACGATAACTAAATGCCATGGCTAAAATTATATTGACTATGGAAACCAAAATTATATTGTTTTGATGATAAATCTTAAGTTTTAACAAATATTTACAACATAAGATTGTACAACGGTAATAACTTATGTTTGAAGTGAATGTTGAGGCCCCAAATATATAACGTGGTATATATTTTGAGGCATTTAAAAATTTGAGGCCCTGTACAATATCGCGTACTCTCATATACGGCTCTGTCAAGCACTTATCCTTTTATATTTCTATAACTACTACAATATCTTTCTAAAAGTTATGATAAAGCTAGAACATTATTTGGAAGTATTAATGGTGCAAAGTAAAACATGTTAAACATGTAAAATCTCGATGTTTCTGTAAAGCTAGAAAACCGAGATCACTGAATTTGAGCTATAAAACCATCAACAATTGAGTTAAGAAAGCCGATTTGTGATGAGTTGAAGTGCTTGTCCGCATCAAACTAAAAAAAAGTATATTTCAATCAACATCTTGCTTTTAGTTTTTTGAAAAAGGATTGCTTTAATGGTGGTCCTAGCAATTTAATGTTTGTGGATTTGGTTTGATTTGTACGTCATTTGGTTATTTGCTTAGAAATTATTTATGCCTTTGATGAACATGATTACAAAATATTTCTCCAGATAAAATTTCACAAGATGGTCAATAACCGGTTTTAAAATTTGGTTAGAGGATGAGAATGTAACAAGTTGTTATACGGTTATACCCGGCGGTCATCATGCACTAATGCTCAATCTATCGATATTTGTTGTCTCGTCGGCTTCAGTCCGGTTTTAAGTTGGCTTCGGGCATCATGCGATAATGCTTATCTATCGATAATTGTTGTCTCGTCGATTTTAATCTCGTTTTAAGTTGGCTTTTACTTCAGATAGAGCGTTACTTGCATTACAAAACCGCTCTATCCAATTATAGACATTTTTTTTCTTCCTACTAAATACCCAATTATAAGAAGATTGTTTTATACTATGGTTAAACTTATATGGTAAACGAAAATCAATTTCATACACATTCATGCTCCATTTTTCTTCTTTGTGTCACTCGAAAACTCACATCTTGCAACCTTTCATATTTATTCTCAACTAATTTCGATATCCACATATATTGAGCCTTGCTTTATCCAAACAATGAAAATATCTAATGATTTTGTCTCGACAAATAATCATGCCAAAGGTCGAATACCTATCGCCTTCACACATATAATTAAGTACACATAATTAAGTACACATGCATATGTTCATATAGAAAGATAGCTATCTACTTACAACCCAATTACCCAAATATTGATCGACATAAATGGGTCATACACATAAACTCATACGTACACGTGCATACTATCAATGATTTATTTCGATGGACATATGATATGCTCATCATATCACAAGGTTTATTATACATGCATTATATTAACATCAGCAAATCTTTTACAAAGTTTTGCATTTAAACCTATTACGTGATAATAAGATTTTACAAGTTTTCACCTTTTTAGTTTCTTTCTCATCCTTCGAACCCGTGTTCTGCTGATCGTTGTCTTTTTGTTTAACCGGTACAAATGATTTCATCCCTAGTAACATTTTCGACACAATAGATTCAGATTGTTTCCACGTATCTGAAGGTGAGTCCACGATCTCGATATGCCATAAAATCTTCTTGCTGAGAGGATTAGGCCCGTCTTTTCTAAGAAGATCATGCGTAATCATGTTCCCTAACGGGGGTGGCCCGGAATGTGTTTGTAAGTAGCTACCATGAAGTGTCCTTAACCACATTGTATGAGGTTCTCTCTGTTCAGGTTGACCCACGGGTAACCACAAGTGTGACGTATTCTTTTTTTCGGGTTGGGTTTGGGTGACTCTAAGATTTCTAGCAGTCATTCCTGGAATCAAAGGCTGGTTTGACGCTGTTAGATATTTTCCGTAGCAACTTTTTAAATAGAGCGAATCTTCATCGTTTACCTCAACCTTCCATTGTGCATTTTTGGTAAAACCGTTTCGGGATTTTGAAACGGATTGTTCATCTTGTTGTGCAATTAGGTATTTATCTTGAACATTTTTTAGACGAATGATCATATCATTTCTAAATATATCCATATTAACGGAGACTAAGATTAAACAAAGATGCTGATAGATTTATTTTAACCTACATTCACCTTGTATATCGGTTAATGTATGCGGATCAAATAAATCTCTGGTAGCTGCAAATGCAAGACTCGGATGAAAGACAAAGGAAGAAGGCGAGATATTGAAACGGTAAAGGTGTTAACATTCACAATGAGGATGATGCAAAAGCTAAGTTTGTTCTAAAAATGATCATTTGTAAGATTTGGATTTGACCCGACACGTTGCTCAAGTAACACAAATTACGGGGCATATGCATCCTTCATCCATGCTATATGCTTGATCTAAAATAGTTAAATAGGTTGAAAATCACAAAATTTGGTCGTAGACATCTTAGAAAGTAGTTTCATTTCTTACTTAATAATTAAATGAAAATCATTTGGGCATCTTGGAAGTGATTCGGTAATAATAAGAAAAACAAAAATAACAAGAATATCTATTTTTGTAGGTGCATCTGAAATGTTTGATTGTAATTTCTTCTCACTATTCTCATTTTATTTTTTCTTCTCATTTGATCCTGACTTTTAAGCGTCTTGTAAAATATATTTGTTCGCACAACATCAATATGATATGTGCATCATCATCTTGCTCACCATCTTTTATTGCTTTGATACCAGATATACTAGTAACTTTTCTTTACTTCACATCGGCGACACATCATTTAAGCATTTATCTGTACTTTTGTAATAATCACAAACTTTCTCATCATTTATCTATAACCACTTAGAAACATACGAGTACAAATTTTACTTAGGTACACAAATAGCTCACAACACGTACCATCATAGTCTCATTCACACCACACACAAAAAAGACCGTATCATTTGCTCCACATACACCATAACATTTGCTCCTTCACACGTGGTTGCACTATCCCTCATATAATAGTGATCACACGTGAATCATCACATTTCATACTTGAAAGGCCACCCGCTATGAATGGTATAAGAGCGTCATATATTCTAACATCTAAGTTATCAAAACAAATATTTTTCAAAGCATTATGACCATAATGCTGAACTATAACACGGCCACAACACCAGGTCTAGTATGATAGCACTGGTGTTGTGGGTCAATAGCTTGGAAAAGGAAAACCCACTCGCTCACACGGTGTCTTCAAAGTTCAAACCATGTAAGGGTACCAAATGGTGCTTTATAGGACTGAGCATTAGGTCAAAACCGAACCGAACTGGCCAAAACCTAACCGAACCAAAAACCGATTTTGTGAAAGACAGGAACCGATAACTGAACCGAAGTGACTCGGTGCGGTTCAGCTTTGTGTCGATCCGTTCGGTTCGGTTCGGTTTATAAAGTTTATAAACTCAAAAGGGTAAAACATGAACATACAAAACTCTCAGGGGTTAAAAATAAACAAACAATGAAACAAACACCAAAACCACTCTATCACTCTGTGTTTCAGCTCCTGAGAAACCAGCAGAAATGAAGTAAAAAAAATGGCCACATCATCATTAACCACCACTACAACCTTAACCTACACCACAACCAACTTACAAATCTTCCCGCCAAAAAACCTTAAAAAACACCAACACCATCATCCAACATCCGCCATAACTTCCACCTCATTAAAAACAAAAACAAAAACAAAAGACATATGGCGAAAAACACCAAAAGCAACCAACCAAACACCCCCACATTCCCCTCAACCTTATCGCCGAAAACCCGAAACAGGCCACATCGACCACACTATCGACATGGACGAACTAATATCAAACATTAACCAAACAACAGACGAACACCAACTGTTTGCTTTAATGTCCCAATACAAAACCAGACAGCTTTCTATGCGTTTCATGGTCAATGTACTTTGTCGCGAAACAAATTGGCAACGCTCGCTTGCGTTGCTTGATTGGATTAATGAACAGGCGCTTTACACGCCTTCTGTTTACGCGTATAATGTGGTTTTGCGCAATGTGCTTAGAGAGAAGCAGTGGGAGATTGGGTATGGTTTGTTTAATGAAATGCGCGAAAAAGGGTTGTCTCCTGATAGGTTTACGTATTCTACTTTGATTACTATGTTTGGGAAGGAGGGGAGGTTTGATGAGGCGTTGGGATGGTTGCAGAAGATGGAAAGTGATCGTGTTTCGGGTGATCTTGTTTTGTATAGTAATTTGATTGAGTTGTCGAGGAAACTGTGTGATTATTCTAAGGCGATAGCGATTTTTGCTAAGTTGAAGGAGTCTGGGATAAAGCCGGATCTTGTTTGTTATAATTCTATGATTAATGTGTTTGGGAAGGCTAAGTTGTTTCGTGAAGCCAGGTTGTTGGTTAAGGAGATGAGGGGAGTTGGAGTTGAGGCGGATACTGTTAGTTATTCGACTTTGTTGAGTATGTATGCTGAGAATCAGAAGTATCTTGAGGCTTTGTCGGTGTTTTCTGAAATGAAGGAAGTGGGATGTTTGTTGGATATTACGACTTGTAATATTATGATAGATGTGTATGGGCAGCTTGATATGGCTAAAGAAGCTGATCGTTTGTTTTGGAGTATGAGGAAGATGGGGATTGAGCCTAATGTGGTTAGTTATAATACTCTGTTGAGAGTGTATGGTGAAGCTGAGCTTTTTGGCGAGGCTATACATTTGTTTAGATTAATGCAGAGAAAAGATATTGATCAAAACGTTGTCACTTACAATACTATGATCAAGATTTATGGTAAGACGCTTGAGCATGAAAAAGCTAATAATCTTATTCAAGAAATGCAGACTAGAGGGATAGAACCCAATGCTATAACGTATTCCACGATTATATCTATATGGGAGAAGTCAGGGAAACTGGATCGAGCTGCAATTCTATTTCAGAAGTTGAGAAGTTCAGGTGTTGAGGTTGATCAGGTTCTTTATCAGACTATGATTGTGGCTTATGAGAGAGCGGGTTTGGTTGGTCATGCAAAACGATTACTTCACGAGCTTAAAACTCCAGATAATATTCCACGAGCAACAGCTATTACTATACTTGCTGGAGCAGGTCGTCTAGAAGAGGCTACATGGGTTTTTCGCCAGGCGTATAATAGTGGAGAGATTAAGGATATATCAGTATATGCATGCATGATTGATCTTTATTCAAGAAACCGGAAGTATACAAGTGTCATTGAGGTGTTTGATAAGATGAGAAAAGCAGGATACTTTCCTGATTCAAATGTGATTGCTCTTGTTTTGAATGCATTTGGGAAGCTGAGGGAGTTTGATAAGGCGAAGGACGTGTATATCGAGATGCAGGATGAAGGGTGTGTTTTCCCAGATGAAGTTCACTTCCAAATGCTGAGTCTGTATGGTGCAAAACGAGATTTTGAGATGGTGGAATTGTTGTTTGAGAGATTAGATTGTGATACCAATATCAACAAGAAGGAGTTACATCTTGTTGTTGCCAGCATTTATGAAAGAGCGAATAGACTAAATGATGCATCTCGAATTGTCAATAGAATGAAAGACATCGGGCTTCTGAGATCATAGTTAGTGAAAATTGTGTTGCTACGACATAGATGAATGATACCAAATGCTTTTCGAATGCAATTTCTGATTTGCCAGGTCAGAATTTCTTGTACTAAATCTCTCCGATTATGTTTAGCTTACAGTTACATAATTTAAAAGAAATAGTGTACAAATGACTGAATTTTCATGGGTTGTTAGCTTGATTATATTAATTGCTATGCTAGTCTGCAACAAACATAAACAGTCTTCATACTTACTAACAAAACTTTGTTAACATTGATAAGCATTAATTAGTCCGAAGTGCATTTAAAAGTGGACAATCTAATAAATGGAGATTTAGATAGGGTAACATAATCCCAGTAATGGAGTAGTGGGGGTGTGGGGCCTTGGGATTCTCAAGTGGAGAACCAGGTTTAACCCTTGTAGATTGTTTCTTTGCGCTCCTTGGGCGTGTAGCTCAGTTGGTACCGGCGAGGACTTTGCGAATATGGTCACGTTTACTAGTATGGACAGACACTCTTATGAGTGGCCACTGGCTCAGGTGCATAAATTCAACAATAAATGCCTTCTAAAATTTCTCAGCTTGTGGACCGGTCAGCTTTGCCAGTTAACAACATTTTTGCAGATATAGTTCTGGTGACAAAATATTATTGCAGCTCAATATTACAGTGAGAAACACATATTTAGAAAATCATACATTTATTAATGGAAACCATGTTGTATGCAAAATGAACATGTCAATTGATCAGACTACCAAACATAAGCATTTGCAGTATTTCATCTCTATTTTGAATATCAGTCAACTGTTTCATGAATTTTCTGAAGCAGCACATACACACTTAATTTTCTGAACAAACGCATAACATGTTACATGCTGTTTTCTTTAATCAACATAGTACACCCCTCACTTTTAGAAACCACATTTCATGGAGCAAACCCTTTAGGGATTAACCAAGTATCTTACAAATGTGTTTCGAGGATCCAATGTGGCGCTTTTGGACTAAAATGGAATGATACAACACTGGAATCCAGAATTCCAATGATAGGTGTATAAGTAACGCATCTTATAAGATAGTAGGCATTGTAATCCCGTCCCCAACTGATTCTAAAAACACAACAGCCACCAGAAAGTAGTCACCGCGTCTGCATTCATGAAAATTGATCGAAATGATCCATTGCTGACCTTCCTATTTATACTCGTATTAGTTTATTACTAATAACTGGCTGGGAGAATTATGAGTTACTGTAATTAGGAACAGGGTACTTGGACGATATGTGTGTAATGTATGTATTAAAAAGGGATAATCGTGTTAGCACGTGAACTTATAACCATAAGTGTTCCTTTTAGTTGGATATAAGCTTTGACATTTTTTTTTTCATTATATAGTTAAACAATTTTTGTTAACTATTAGTTGATCATCAATATTGTAAGGATCCACTGAAAAGAAATTTTAAAATAAGAAGTAATTATAATCACACAATTGAATTACATCGACTTGAAACTGTATTCATTTGAAATAAGTTCGGGTGTAACGTTTAAAATTTTCATGTGTATTTGAAATAAGTTTGGGTCTAACTTTTTAAGCTATTTTTTCGAGAGCTTTTGGGGCCAATCTTTAATCCTCCTCAAGCCAATCGATGATTCATTAAGAAAACTCATTGAGCCAAGCTCAAGCTAGGCCTCAAGTTTTTTAGTTGAGCTAATTGCAACCCTTGTAGCATTTTGGCAAAACCTTGCTACATAAATCTTATTTTGGAATAAGGTAAAATTGGGATCTTAAACAAGTTTTAACTTTGGATAAACAATTCCAAACACCCCTAAAAACTGCTTATCTATTGTATAAAATAATAAACTGATGAGCAATCCCAAACACCCCTTGATTTATGAGAATTGTGTGTGGAACTCCTAATTCAAGTCGATTACCGTTGGTGTTTCCAGAGGCACTTTTTGTGCTACATTAATCGAAGTTTGATGCATGCTGAGAGGGTTTGCATACAGATATCAGATTACACCACTTGAAAAGTGAAATTTTCAATGCAGTTACCATCTGGCAATCCTACATTGTATGAGGAGCGATTCTTCCTGCTCCCGTAAGTATATATCGTAACATTAAAGGCTTTAAGCCATCCTCCAGCATACATGTGATGTGTTTACACTGGGCAGCCACATAGATGAAACAGTTCAGAGAGATCACCTGATTCAACATCCCACCCCCAAAATGAAGATGTCATACCATGCTTTTTTGTTAAGCCATCGATTTCCAATTTTTTTTTTCATAAAATGAACTCTTATATCGTTGATGGAGTATAATGTGATTGTTCTTGTTTTATATGCTTATAAGAAGTTAAGGGAGTTCAATAAGGCGAATGATGTGTCTATCGAGATGCAGGATCAAGGGTGCGAGACTTGAGTAAAATGCCGCTTCTAAGTTAAGGTAATTAAGTTCAGATCTATGGCCAAATGATTAGACTAAATCATATAAGTAATTAAACTTTTATCGATCGTTGCTTGATTAATATCATGCGATTTACTTTGACTCTACAAGCATACACATTCTTCCTAATTAGATATAACTGAGAATTTTCTTTGCTATAGGTTGAATCCAACAAAAAGAAACAACGAACCATTTGCTTTGTTCTAGGTTACACTCGAACAAGAAAAATGAAGGAAACCAGTACCATATAAAATTCCTTATCTGTTCTAGGTTACACCGGAACAAGAAATATTAAGGAAACCAGTACCATATAAAATGTCTTATCCTTGTCCTCATAGCAACGTGTTTTCTAAACGTATTTGACACGACATCATACACTCAACTAATTCAATCCATCCATTGTTACACCTATATATTTCTATGTGATTGAACATATCGTCATCACAAATATAATGCATGCATGATACATGTGGGATTGAAATATACGCCCTTCTAAACCTCTTATCCATCTGATCTACCAATCTTTTAAGAAACTAGACTCCTAAATAAATCCACTGCAACCAGGACTTAGCTATTTAAGGGTACTCTTAAGTCTTAATATCATCGTCATAGAGTTAGGTTATTCCTAGATCTTAATCTTCTCTATATTCTGCTAAAACTATCTCATCAGCCAACAGCAAGGAATAGTAATGAGCAATAATCATAAGAATCCATTAACCAACACCACCACCAAGCCAACAATTAAATAACTAAACAACATTCGAAATTCATATTAAAACACCAACTTATTTTATACCATCCAGCTTTCAACAATAAAATTCCAACATTTACCAAAACGAATACAGACAAATAAAATCAAGCAGCGAATTTAGGAGCTTCCCTGTTGTTGATAATCTTCCTCTCGAGTTCATCCTTCTTAGCACCAACAACCCTTTCCACCTCTTTCCCTTGTTTCAACAACACAATTGTCGGCATCGCCTGCACTCCAAATTCCTTTGCTACATCCTGCATCACACATTTATCTTAATACTCAAAAATCCCCAAATCTTCATTATTACACAAAATACTAGAAAGTACTAGTCAATAATATAATCACACAAAAACACAAGCAATTCACCTACATCAATTGAACCCTAGCTACTAATAACATATATAACCATAAACCTTCTAAAGTTACACCAATACTTTTAACATTCATAATGATAATAATGAGACGGGTCCAGTCCATTTAACATCAACTTGCACCAAAAAATAAAATACCATATATACTCTACGTACTTTCATATGTGTCTCAATCTCATGTCAAAACCCAGAAGAAATTCAATTCAAAATACCGTATGACATGTAAGCGTAAGTATAACATCAAGACAAAATTTAAAAGTAAGTAGGGGTAATTTAGTATATTTAAGTTGGGAAAAACTAGCAGTGTAACTGCAAACTAGGACAGACACAACCCCAACCATCCGGGGTTGTACAGAAAAACGGTTATGGAGATGCATGCCAATCTTGATTCGACTACGTATAAAAGATGATGGTAAAGCAGAAACCAAATAGGAAGGAATGCTCGGTATACTACTTGATCCGAGTGATCACAGGTCCGGGGACAAGGCACTCAGTTGTGGAGGGGCACTGCCTCACATTAGTCCACGGAGAACTGCCTTTAGTCCCCAAACTGACTTACTCGTGGCAACCAAGGAAGTAGCAATTGTTTTAGCCGTAGCAATTGTTTAAAAGCGTTTGGTAACATAGCTATAACTATAACTATAACTGTTAAGATAGTGTTAGTTTACGCTTATTTGTGGGCTTATGTGATTTCGGATTATTTTTCATAAGCTCATATTTTCCGGCTTATTTTGAAACATATGGGCTTATATAAGCTTATTGAGCCATAAGTCATAAATAAGCTTAAACAAACACCTAGTAAGTAAACTGTAAACCAAATAAACAGATCCCAATATCACCAAGAAAACAATAAGAATAAATGAATAAAATAATACCTGTAACTCATCAACATCAATCTTAATAAAATCAATCTCCTGATACTTAGCCGAGAGAGACTTAATAAAAGGCTCAAGCATCTTACATGGCCCACACCATGAAGCTGAAAAGTCAACGACCATTAGTTTAGGAGACTGTTTGGATTGGTTATAATGAAGCTGCCAACGGTTTGATGAATGAAATTCAATCACTCGTGATTCTTCCGATGAATAGTTGTCTTCTGCTGCTTCTCCGCCTCCGACCATTGACGACAAGAATCCTCCCATTGTTTTTCTTTTTTGATCTGTTGTGTTGTGTAAGTTGAAACTTGTGTTTTGGGTTTGGTTTGGTTTTTAGACGTTTTATCCGTGAGTGGGTTATGTTTGGTTATGGGTTATCGGGCTTGAGCTTTTAAAATAAGCCGGCTAATATGAAAGGGGTTATAAAATAAATAGCTAAAAACTTTAGCTCGGGCTTTTGAAAAATAAATTACTTATTTACCCACAATAAGATTTAACATATACAAAAACTTATTTAATTATGTCCTTTTAAGTAATTTTGCAATAGCTCAGCCCTAGTTCATTTGACAAACAAGTTTATAAAAATACAAATTTTAATTTCGGCTTATATATAAGTCTCAGCCTCAACCCATTTCACCAAACATACCCGTCGAGTTGCATGAATAGTCCTTGTATTAATGTGATGACCTATGTTTTGTCCCTTGTCTATCGTTAAAAATAGAGTAAATTGCAAAAATCGTCCTTGTAATTTGGCCAAATTGCACATTTCGTCCTTATGGTTCATTAAGTGGAAAGATTGTCCTTATTTTGCACAGTTACGTGCATTTTTGGTCCTCCATCATTGCAAAAATCATCCTTGTGGTTTGCCAAATTTCACTGTTGAAGGACTAAAAGTGCACGTAACAGTGCAAAATAAAGACGATCTTTGCACTTATTGAACCACAAGGATGAAATGTGTACTTTGGCCAAACCACAAGGACGATTTTTGCAATTTACTCTTAAAAATAGGTTACAAAATTGTCTTTTACATAAAGTTATTATTAAAAATTTATATAAAATCTTGATTAAATAGTTAAAAAATACTGAGACTGTATTCTATTTTATTTCGAAGACTTAATATTGGATTTAAATAGGTATTGTTGACTGACTTTTGCAAAAGGTTTGTTGGAAAGGAAAAGGTAATGGTGCGATGATAATGTTATAGAGTAATATATTTGTTTGAATCAAGTTAAATTTACTTTTCAAATAAAGTATTTTGACTTTTATACATTGCATTCAGATTTTATAACTTAAAGCAAAACAAATGGAGATTTCTTAGGTTTTTAGATGTTAAAATGATACAATACAATCTACATTGTGTTAAAGCGCAACACACGCTTATTTTCGCTTAAAAACAGTTAAGAGTAACCAACAATCATGTCTCCCTAGCCAGTAGACATAGTGGTTAGATTTTTGGCGCGAAAATTAGGTGAGATACTTGGAGCACCAAGTACTGTTTGGTCTTGACACTTTATTAGTCGTGGCGGTATCAAGTTTGTTGAAACAAGTGTAAACTCTGCATCTTCTAACTCGTGATTAAGCTTAACTTAAAAACCTGTTACGCAAGCAGTCGATGACACTAAAATTAGACTTTTCCTAGTGTTTTATTGAACATGTGGAATCAAAAGTGTCTTTGAAATTTCAATGTATAAAAATTTAATGTAATTTAACATGTTAGTCTAAATCTAACAATCCATTGTTTGAAGTGAGTTTTGTTGACATTGATTCCGATTTACCGACGCTATCACTCGGAGGAAAATTATGTCTTGTTTTGATAATTTTGACGTCAATACGATTCCGACATGTCGTCTAAAGAAACACCGTAAACAAACAAGTAGCGGACTACTACCACCACAACGAATACGATCAACAAAACCCAATGCCATAACAAATACCACTGTTATCTCAAAGTTCATACCAAATTATCCTTACGCTCGTGATGATTGCTCAAAGTTATACTGGAGTCGGCAATGACAACGACGCATGAGACGAGAACATCAAGATGAAGACGATGGTTGTTATCTTTTTAATTCTTTTCCTTTTTTGGATTTGATAACATATCAAAGATCACGGAAACGTGGTAGGTTTGCTGCTAATAAACACATCTTGCATGATATTTATTACTGTACTTTGTATAAAGAAAAGAAAAGAAAAGATGAGCATTACACACTTATTTAAATACTTTTAAAACTACATACATTTTTAATTACTTTTTACATAAAAAACTCGAGTTTTGTTAACCTTGCAAATAGGGGTGTTAATCGGGTCGGGTTGGTCGGGTTCGGGTCAAACGGGTCGGGTCCAAGTCGGGTCAAGGCTAAAAATAACATACCCGAACCCGACCCTATTTGAGGTCGGGTTAGTCGGGTTCGGGTCAAATCGGGTCGGGTCAAGTCGGGTCGGGTCAAACCGGGTTCGGGTCTGTGCCATTTACAAAATCACATAATTTTGTCTCCATCAGATGTGCACAATTATTGTCTTCCCATGAGTGTGTATGAGGCTTTTCCTTATGTTAATTGTGTATGCCTACACATCTTCTTTTTTCCGTGATCAGTATGATAGAGTTGGAATAAACTTAGGATTTTATATAACATCCTTGTAAGTTTTGTAATGTGAGATTTTCGGTGATTAGCTGCTTATTGATTCCACCGATGCTATATAAAATCCTAAGTTCATTACAAGTACATTGCATATATGATGTTTGCAACAACTCATAATCCATTTCTGAATATTCATTACCACAATATATGTATCATACATATATTAAGTTGCAACATCAGTAAGGCATATTTGCAAAGTTTACAACATGGACTAACTTGGGCCTTTCAATTAAATAAAGATAAAAAAAAAATAATAAAAAAATAAAATAAAAATCGGGTTAGTCGGGTTGACCCGACCCGAATAGGCAAAGTATTTTGGACCCGATACCCGACCCTAGTTCGTATTCGGGTTAATCGGGTTGACCCGACTAACCCGAATTAGATTTTGAACCCGAGTAACCCGACCCGATTATCCTTATTCGGGTCCGGGTCCGGGTCGGGTCGGGATTTTTGACACCCCTACTTGCAAAAGGTAATATATTTGGTTATTTATTAACTATGATTTCTTATGGCTACCATAAATAAACCAGCATGCAGATTCATCATGCCCATATTAAATTTTCTTAGTTTCATGATCCTTAATATCAAATTATGATAGAAACCCAATCCTAACAGATAAGAGATAACAATCCTTCATAGGGGTTTTGAGATTTCTCATAATGAATTTTCGGAATTCATTCATCCTATTCCGCCTCTGTCTCAACATTCTTTCACCTGATTTCACCCTCCTATCATCAGGAATTCCAGATATGTATATACACCTATTTACTCCTTTTACATTTTTGTAAAATAACGATAAATCATTATTACATTTCTGTTTATTTTATAATGCTGTGATTTTCAGACGAACGTCTGTAATCAGGTTGCCTAATGGCGACTCATATGGTCATCCTTTTGATCCATCTCGGGTCATCCGTATTTCTTGGCACCCAAGGTTTTTTACCCACATTGTCGTTGTTTATAAGATTTATGTTGATATGGTAAACAATGATACTAAAGCATGCAATCTTTTTTGTTTATGTTTGGGACATATAGGGCGTTCTTATATAAGAAGTTTTTAACAGATGAAGAGTGTGATCATCTCATTAAAGTGGTTGGTCATAATTTCTCATCTTACTATTTATTTGTATATAATTAAAGTGCCTTGATGCAGATTATGGCTTCTGTTATCTTTAATCAATAAGTGAAAACTTGGGATTTTGTGTTTTTTTTATATAGCTAATTTGGTTAGGATTTCTGGTGATTAGGCTAAGGATAAGCTCGAGAAATCTATGGTTGCGGATGTTAAAACAGGTAAGAGCATAGAAAGCACAGTTCGTACGAGCAAGGGCATGTTTATCAGGAAAGCTCAGGTCAGCAACAACTTAATACTAAGTACTAACTTTAAAAATTAGTTTTAATGATGAATGCATTTGTTTGCACTTTATCTTCTCATGAGATTTGACTAATTTGTAAAAGATAGAGTAATGGATGGTAAAGAGTCAATGTTCATGTTTTAAATTAAAAAATAAATGTTTAATTTGCAGAATAGAAATGAAATTATTATTGTTTCTTTGAAGGATGAAGTAGTTGGTCGTATTGAATCAAGGATTTCTGTTTGGACATTCCTTCCAGTAGAAAATGGGGAGGCGATTCAAGTACTGCATTATGAAAACGGTCAAAAATACTTGCCACATTGGGATTACTTCCAAGATAAGACCAACCTAGCGCTCGGTGGTCATAGGATAGTCACTGTTCTTATGTATTTATCTAATGTTGAGAAAGGTGGAGAGACGATATTCCCTGAGTCAGAGGTATGTTCTGTTGACTTACTACTTTACGCCATCAGTTATGTTTCTAACCATGTTGACTGGTTTCTTGATGATCTCCAGATGAAAGAATCTCAACCGAAAACTGATGAGGACTCTGAGTGTGCAAGTCAAGGTTATGCTGGTACGTTTACGATTTGGATCATAAGGACTTCCACGATGTATATCAGTAATTATAGTTCTGCTGCTTCTGCTTCTGCATAAACACATAATGATGCCTACCCCAAGATTAACCAAGTCTTTTTCTTGAGTATTGACTATGCGTTTCTGTTGACTTTGCAGTCAAACCAAAGAAGGGCGACGCTCTCTTGTTTTTTAGTCTTCATCCTAATGCTACAGTTGACCCTTTGAGCTTACATGGTAGCTGCCCTGTGATAGAAGGCGAGAAATGGTTAGCAACCAAATGGATCCACGTCAGAAGTTTTGAACGTAAGCGAGTTAGTGCAAGTAAAAATGAGGGCTGCAGAGACGAACATATCACTTGTCCTGAATGGGCTGCTCATGGTGAATGTGTCAAGAATGGTCCTTATATGGTTGGCTCTGCCAATAGTCCAGGAAAATGTAGGAAGAGCTGTAAAGTATGTTAGCTTTGCTTATGGTACTTTGCAACCATAGTGTTTTTATTTTTTATTTTTGTGTATATAACCCTCATTTTTTGCCCATGTCCCCCCTAACAGGATTATCATTAAGTATCTGTAAAATCCATCTTTTTGAAATCTGAGTTTGGTAACATGGTTTAAACTTGAAATATATAGGTTTATCATTTTCCGCAATTGAAATTTGATACCTTTTTGTCTGATACAATGGTTATCTATACTGCAATTGAGTATCTTAGCTAAGTGACATTTTTATTATAGCTAACCTAGTTAGAAAAGCTACAACAATAAAACATATAGCGTTTTAATATATTGCAAACATGTAACCAGCGATCTTATATAGGTTGACAGGCCTACTTCTCGAAGCTCGGCTAGATATGTCATTCAAAAGAACTATGTGCGGGTGAGTCTAAGGACTTATAATTTGAGGATGTTTCTTGGTTTGGTTTTTGTTTCGTTAATTTGATTGGTTCAGTTAAGCTTTTATGTTGTCCAACAATTTCACCCTTAACCAAAACACGAAGTAAATCAAAATTTGGCTTAAGGTTTCAAAGAATAAACCAAAATTAAAATTTGGATTGTCAACTCGAAAAATCAATCTCACAACAAATAAGGAAACTCCGTAGAGATTCTTACTAAAAATTTGGGTTAACATTTTTCAAAGGGTGTTGATACTTACACCACAAAAAATGATACACACACCACAATTTATGCAATAGCATTTTGTATTATATGCATTAATGATGTGATATTGTGGTGTGTGCATCACTTTTTGTGGTGTAAGTATCATCACCCTTTTTCAAACGGACATTTGTACCAAGTTAAACTTTCTTTTCATCTCATCATTTCACTTGCAAGAGCATTTTTAAAGTACCAACAAGCTATGCCTATATTATATTTATGACAAAATTTTAGATGATTTTGTCGCACTTTTGTTCATACAACAAAATGCCATATAACTGATGTTTGTCTAAGAGCGGAAGGTGCAATGAGCAACCTTAGCTCCTCATTTGGGGCCCACGGGTGCCACATCACCTTAATGCTCAGTTCTCGAGTTGATTCATTAAAGAAAAGGGAAGGAAAGGGAAAAGGTTTACTCCCACATTGTGTTCTCGAGTTATTTCATTAAAGAAAATGGAAGTAAACTGGAAGTAAAGTTAGTGTTATTTGGATGAATTTTTTTTACTTCCATTTCCGCCCAAATATGGGAGGAAAGTGTTTACTTCCATTTCCTTCCCTTTACTTTAATGACATAACTCGAGAACACAGCGTAAATACTCTTCACAACTAACCCCTTCACTAACAACTAACCTCAACTTACTCATTTGGGGCCCACCACTTGCACCTTTATTTTATTTTTCACTCACAAAAAGAAAATGAAAAAAAAATTACAAAATGTCAGATATAAACTTCGTCGTGCAGACGAGCAACATCAAAGTGAGGAGATGTGAGGGGGGGGGGGGTGCAGTGGCTAGCCATGAAGAGGCACGAAGAGCTCCATGTGGACCGGTGAGGTGATGGTGGCGAGTTGCACCTTCCACTCTAATCTGCACCTAATATAATCTTTCCGCCATAGCAATAAAACATATCATATATGATATCATGTCGTACTTTGATTTTAACAATATAACTGATTTAACGCCATTAGCTGCGTAGAGATATGAGTTTTGTAGAACCTATAATGTGTTTAAATCAAAGAGATGAAGTTCCAAGTTATAATATTATGTATTAAGACTTTAGTTTATGTATTATTTGATGTATTAATTAGTGTCGAATTGTAAAAGGTTGTTTGGGTCAAAATGGGCGCCAAAAACCTATGACAGTTATATTAGTTATTATAGGTATGACAGTTATTTGCCATAAGTCACAACGATTGGAAATAACTGTCAAGTGAATAGATGTGACGTTTAGGAACCATTGTGTCGTTTGATACTTGTATAAATATGTGTTTTCACAGAAAACACAAACAACATTCATATCAATAAAAGTTTATTATTCTGTAAACCTTATTGTCCCTTTTACATATTTTTCTTTTGTCTCAAACTTACACACTCACAGAACCAATCATGGTTAACTATAAACATATCATGCAATCAAGAAATGTTGGCAAATACCCTGTAAACAATGGTATCAGAGCCTTGGCTCTCGACCTTGGGATATGCCAACATCACAGAACAATGGTGGGTTCTACACTGGAAAGTACCTACTTAGAGAGACACCCAAACGCGTCTATCAATGGAACACAAGGAAGAAGAGCATTTCTCCCAAGGGGAAGGAAATGCTTGTCAAGAAGGTCTTGGAAAACGAGGCATATAATGATGCCCAAGTGAAAGGAAAACAGAAAGCANAAACAATGGTATCAGAGCCTTGGCTCTCGACCTTGGGATATGCCAACATCACAGAACAATGGTGGGTTCTACACTGGAAAGTACCTACTTAGAGAGACACCCAAACGCGTCTATCAATGGAACACAAGGAAGAAGAGCATTTCTCCCAAGGGGAAGGAAATGCTTGTCAAGAAGGTCTTGGAAAACGAGGCATATAATGATGCCCAAGTGAAAGGAAAACAGAAAGCAGAAATGGTGAAAACAAAGAAGGAAAAAAGATCTAAGTGTTATATTTGCAAGGAAAAGGGACATGCCTTCTGGGCATGTGAAAGTAGGAAGAAATTGGCAGTGGCAGAAACAAATCAGGAACTTGTTACTACATCACAAGTTCTTGATGAAGAAGTGAAGTTCCCAGAAACAGTACATGTTGTTGGAGACTATATGGTTGCAGGTTCTAATTTGAAAACATGGAATAAAGTGTGGTACATCAGCAATCACTACAAGTTCCATCTCTGTCCTAGTAGAAAATTATTCAAAAGAATCAAGTATTCATTCAAAATGATTGGAAGGGAAGAGACTGAGAAAAAATTTATTTTCTCATATGGAATTGGTGATGTGGTAGTAGATACAGAAGATGGTGAAGTATTGGTACCAAATGTTCAATATACCCCTGAGGTATCATTGAATATCCTTAGTTATGATCTACTGGAAGAACAGGGATACATGGTAAAAGTGGACAACAATAGATGCAAGATCAAATATATGTTTGATGAAGCAATGAATGGAAAGAGAGGAGCAATGGAAACAGACAACTTGGATCTGATATGGGGGCCAAAGCATGTGGTTGCAGACCACAACAAGTATCTGGATTCATATTTTGAATCTTTGAAACCAAATGAAGAATGCTCTCTTGTCAAAGGTTTGGAGGAACTAAGTTGTGACAGAAATGAAGAACATGATTACATTGATGAAGACTTCATTAGTTGGAATGGTACACTATATGCTTTGAAAGTTAATTCTTTAACAGGTTTTTATCTTTCATTAACTTACTCAAAAAAGATAATATAGTGTACAAGAATTGGGAAGTGCTCAGTAAAAAGTACTTGGATATGTTAAAGTGGTTTTACTTGGTTTATTTGAACTATGATCATTTAGATGATATTCCACCAAGTATTGGTGTGATTAAAATAGACTTGCTTGCTCTACATAAATTGGTTGATAGCCTTGGAGGCTATGTTACAGTCATATTAAGTGGCAAATGGAGCATGATTGCACAGATGCAGGGCTTGACAACAGAGGAAGGAGATGCTATAAAAGAGTGTTTCAAAAAGTTCATAGACTTGGTTGTTGTATACCATGACACTGCTCAGATTCCATGGACAACAGAGAAGCCAAAGAATGAAAAGGGTGAATGCAGTTGGACTGCAGAACAAAGGAATCCACATGGCCTGGATGGACTGGGTGTTAGGAATGGACAAGAAGACCAAAGTTTGGACTGGATTAGTGTTAGGAATGAAGGCTGCATGGAACAAAGAATTGAAGAAGCAAGCAGTGAAAAAAGCAGTGACTTTGAAGTCATTGTTTGAAGTATGGAAGTAATCACACAGAAGAACTTTGATCTTAAAACATTAGGGGGGAGATGTAGACCCTATAATGTGTTTAAATCAAAGAGATGAAGTTCCAAGTTATAATATTATGTATTAAGACTTTAGTTTATGTATTATTTGATGTATTAATTAGTGTCGAATTGTAAAAGGTTGTTTGGGTCAAAATGGGCGCCAAAAACCTATGACAGTTATATTAGTTATTATAGGTATGACAATTATTTGCCATAAGTCACTGTTAGATGTTTTGAGTTAAAGTCCTAAGGGTAGTTTGGTAATTTTAGCACTATATAGTTTAGCTTATGTACTAAGGGTAGTTTCGTCTTTTGGGTAGTATCTAGAATTTGTATGTCGGTGTTTTTTGTATGTCGGTTATTTAGTTATATAACCAATAGCAGAACATAACTTGTATCTAAGACTTTGACTTCATAAATACAAATATCAGTTCTTTGCTCCAATTTTCTGATCTTGCTCTTCTGGTATTCTTGTTTGTTGTACTTTTGCCTTTGCTGTTGCTCTTTTACCCATGAATATCCCTCCCAAATCCTAACAAATTGGTATCAGAGCCACCCGATCAATTTTTGAAGCAAGCTGCAACTTGTATTTGGGTTTCTGATCGAAACAAGTTTGTGGTTGATTTCAAGATTCAGTATCTTGATATCATTTGGATTTGATTTGCATTTGGTGGTTTGGTGCTCGATCAATTTGAAGTTTCAAGATATCAGGTTTGTGGTTCCTTTTGGGATTTTTCATATTCCATTGAATTTAGCTTCTGGTTGTTTTTGATAGATTGAAGGTGTTAGTTGATTGGGATTAGGGATAGTTAAAACTTGTTGAATCGTTCAATTTGTCTAGGGATTGTTAATGTCTGTTTGCTTTGTGGATCGATTAGTTATTGGGTTTTATACTTTGGTCTTTGTTCGATAACAGTTAATAGAGTTAATAGGGCTGTTGTTTGTTATTTAGTAGTAAAACTGATGCGCGTGGATTGCAACACGCACTACGTTTTACCTCTCGAGGGATCTCGAGAAGCTTGCAATCCCCACCAGGCAGTGTACCTGACCGATGTAGTATAGTGAAGTGGCAAGTACCGGGGGATTGATCGTTCTCTCACAGGGAATAGTGTTCGTTAAGCTAAAAACTACTCTAATCTAGGTCTAAGGGTGGAGGAAGATTC